>QVTF01007106.1:0-26288 GCA_003573665.1 Oxygymnocypris stewartii | reverse complement strand
GGAGACCGGTTCAGCGCAGATTTTGCTCATCTCAAACGAGCCTAATGTAGAATCGGTGGGCAGGGCTAAACAGGCAGTGGAGGCGGGGCTTATCCACACTATTACATCATAGAGTACAACAGTGGCGGCTGGTGAATTTTGTTGAGGTGGGGCTGTGGCACACTGGCACAGCAAACAATTTCACAAACAATTCTTCACAATAAATCAAACCGTCAGGCTGATCTGGACCCAGCTCCTTTACCTTCAGTTTTTCTGCCAGAGTTCTCCTCTCAAACGGACATTGGAGTAGAGATTGTACAGAGTTCGGTTCGTGTCCGGAATTAATAACACCTGAGTCCACCATTGTCACGTAATTGAAAATTGCGCCGCTGCAGACCAGCCTTGATTTTAGCAACGTTGGGGCGACAGAAAAATCGCCCATTTCAGTTAAGATTTGAGGACGCTGATTGGCTAAATTTTATGAATATATTTATATCTTGAATCAGGATTTGACTAAGTTCTACAAAGACCCGCCTCCTGTGGGCGATTTCTCGATCTGAAATTGAGACGTGCTGACAGGCAGCGAGGTCATATTGTGATGGTGAAAACATATTTTTCACAGAAGATTTTCTAATATATCACATCATACAAATATACATTTAAATAATTTATATAATTATTATTTTGTGTGTGTGGTGGTTCAGGGAGCGCCCTCTATTGGCCAGCCGCCACTGGACTACAACATCCCACAAGCTGACGTTTGCCTTCAATACAAGCTGTTTTTAGACTAACAGCAAAGTTTTGAGTTCTCAAACTTACAGGATGTTTTTATAACACAATGACCTCTTATATGTTAAAAGTTTGATTTAGATTTTTAAGAAATGTCTTAACTTCTATCAGATGCCTCTCGTGAATCTGGCTCCTGGACCCGAGATGCATCTCTTGCATCAAACGAGTACACCATGACACGATGCTGTCAGCGATCTACTCTTCACACGACTCCTCTGATAGGACGAAGCAGCAGGCATTCGATATCGCACTCGTTTCCAGAACCGGGAGTTTGGTGAGGATTCGCCGTCTCTCCACAGCAGGGGTGAGTTCTTACAGAGCAGATGCTGCAGTCCGAGAGGCAGGTGTGTGTAGTCCTGCATCTGTTCCAGCTGGATGACAATCACAGCGGTTTCTCCCTGGACCAGAGCCTGGTGGAGACCTAACGTCAGATCATACGCTTCAGGAGCATCGCTGCTTTTCTCTGCACTTGCTCCTGGGGTTAAATGATGAGAAGTTTCCGGCTGAGCTGAAGCGTCATCTGGACCAGGCTCATGCAGTCTGGTGAAGATACAGAAAGAGAGTGAGAAAAATCACGCTACGTATTAAAAATCAATGTTTAAATGTATAGAAGCGTACCTTCCCCGGGCAGGTCATCTCTGCCATGAATAAAGAGCTTAAAGCCGTAGTAGCTCTCCAGCACTGTCAGGAGAGATCCACTCACAAAGTCACGTACAGTTTTGCTGGTCATCTCATCCAAGTTGTTTCTTTGGTAAATCACATAAGCGTCATACATTTTCCCATCTGTCCAAATGAGAAACACAGTAAACAACAGTATATATAAAGTACAAAATATGCACACAAAAAAATGCAATACAAAATACAACACAATAATTTTCTTACTCCATGTGTTTGACTTTTTTTCCAAATATCTATAAATTCTTAAAATCAACATATGTTTACTTGAAAAGCTTATTTCAGGAAGAAAATATATCAAAATGAATGAGTTTATGCTTAAAACATGAATACAAATATCTGCTAATAAGGTCATAAAGGTTTTTTTTATCTCAAATTTTAAGAAAACAAAGATTAGCTGTTTTTTTTATATACAAACAATATTAAAATATAATAAACTGTACATTTTAAGAAGTAAAACTGTTGTATATATTTATTTATTTACACCGTGATTATTCTTTACCCTCTTTACTGTAGAGATTGACGAAAACGTCCCTTAAGAACAGCACCAGATCCAATGAAAACCACTTCAGTACTCCAGCGAGCAGCAGGAAAACCAGAAACGAGCAAATACATCCCATAATCACACGGAGCACCGATGCTGGAATAACACAGAGAAATACAATCAGAGTAAAACAGCACACGGATATAACTTGCATCTTATTCTGAACAAGTCTTTAGATTTTGAAATAATATATATGTGTGTTTTTTATTTATTTATATATAAAAAAAATTAAATATATTGTATTGATTTGTATATAAATAAAGATTAAGATGTAATAAAACACAATGTTAATAAAATAATATATTTGACCGGGGTTCAAGCTCTTAGGTATTATTTAAGCACATTAGGAAAAAGACATTACGTTATTTACCAAGCCTGTAACCACCTAAATCAATGATTTAAAAAGCATTTTTGGCAAATCCAGGTGATTTACACACACAAGTTTTTCTAATGTTTATGACTGTTATAGCACCAGCTGTGATCAGTTCTCCCTGAAACGCCGCGTACTTGTTTAACATCACCTGTTGCATGTGCTTCATGAGTGTGGAGCTTTCGTTTAGGCTTTAGGGTATATTTGGACAGGCTCCTTTTTTATAGGACCCCATTATAGCTTCCCAGAGGGTAAATATCAATATGTTTTTGATAATTATTGACCTAGAGAGTCCAGAAAATTGCACTGCGGTGGGTTTTTTCCAGATTGAGCGAAACACCTATAGGACTAGTTCGCAAAAGTAGGGTTTTCACATCTTCTCCATCATTTAAAAACGGTTTGAGTGACAGCAGGGGTTCTAGAGCAAAGTTGTTCAGAATGAGGAGGTCTATCGTACGATATGAATATCGCATGTATGTGCGGAAAACCGTGCAATGTACAATCATTTAACAATCAGAGCTTTCCTGTAGCTCAACTGGTAGAGCATGGCGTTAGCAACGCCAAGATCATGGGTTCGATTCCCAGGGAAAGCAAGAGCTGATAAAATGTAGAAAACTGTAACTTGAATGCAATGTAAGTCGCTTTGGATAAAAGCGTCTGCTAAATGCATAAATGTAAATATACAATCATTTACAATCTCAAAAAATGCAATACTGCCCCCAATTTCTCACAGAGCTTTCCGTTCCGATTGGCCTCCGTTAACCTGGTCTAATAGATGCTCAAACTTCATCGGCCAATGGCGGACATGATTTTTTAAAATACGAAAATTTCCCCACAGAAACTAGTGGCACTTTGGACCAAGACCGTGCACAGTGATTTTATTGTTGATAGGACAAATGGTTGCCTAGTTATAGCCATTTTTAAGTTTCTTCCCTCTTAGAGCGCCACCAAGTGGCCAATCTCCACATGTTTTCCTGTGACCTCAGCTCGAGCTCTTGCTGAGTTTAACAAAGATATCTCATTCCATTCAGAAGTTATAGGCACTTTACTAAAAGTGGCCCTGCCCCCTTCTATCATTTTGGCATCCCTTTGCGACAGTGTTTTTTTTTAATAATCATTGATATTCACTCTCCAGAGAATCTGTCTGCACTGGTTTGGTTCCGATCGGGTGAAAACCCTAGGACTAGTTCGCCAGTGGCGCCTGCAGGTGTACGGCTCGTACCATGAGCTCTCAGACCCGAGATTTGCCTCATAAACATTTCAGCAGTTAGTAGCTGCTCCTGTATCTCTGTGACTGAACAGCCATGCCATTAATTGTGAATTGATCAGACTTTTGCACACCAAATCAATTTCTACATATGAATATCATGCCAAATAAAAACAGAAATTCGTGCTATACGCACCTTTATCATATAAGATCGGGTTAGCCTACAATATTTAATTATGCTAGCTATTTTACAAATGGGAATACAACGAATTCACAACAATGTGTCACATTCAAGCTATGCTACCCTTAAATTGATCGTGAAAAGTTCTTTAAAACCACCTGGAATGCAATAAAGTAATTTTTGCTGCATGGATTAAAAAATAATAGGCTAAATAATTAACATCAGACAAAATTGTGTTGCTTTTACATTTTTAAGGTATTCAAAACAGATTAATAAAATCTGAAAATATAAGCAGCTATACAATTATAGGCTTAACTTGTTGATTTTTATGAAGTAAATACTGTTACATTTTAATTACGGTAAATACTTAGAAATTATAATTAACGTTTTCAAGTCCATTCATTGCAGCCAAGCCACCCAATAATCGCAATAAGCTTTGTGTGTTTTTTTTTTTATTATAACACAAAGTCTCATCTTTCTGTTCATTTTGAGATCGAATACAAACGACAAATGTGTTTTGCCTTTTTTATTTGTAGCGAGGTAACTGCATTCGCCTCAGTTCACGCTGCATTTGAAATCAATGATATTTTCCTCTTTAATATTTGCATCATGAAATAAACATGAATAAATATTTGAATGCATATTGAAAAAACTATCAGAACAATTTATACAAAGGAATGTCTCATGAAATCGATCAATTAGAGTTTCAAAAATATCTATTAGCCTAATAGCCTATATATATATTATTGCTGATTTCATGTTTTTTTTGGAGAGTAATTTTCACATTCATTTTTTGAAGGTAAGTAGTTGCAATCAATGTATTTTAGCTACATCTAAACAAAGAAATTAGGTTGACTTTCAACATTTGTATTTATTTAGGCTAAAATAAAGTGTTTGCAACCACTACCTTATACATTTATTATATTTTTTCATATTTCATACGCCCCTGTAGTTCGCAAAAGTAGGTTTTGCAAAAAATGTAAAATACCCAAAAAGACTCACGATCGATTCTGAGGCATGCGTTTTGTCTGGCATGAGTCAAAGAGTCAATGACAAAAGACGCTACGTGCTTGAACCCCTAATTAATAGTAAATATTATTTAGCAGTATTTTATTGCTTACTATGCAAGATACATTACTCACGATATAGAGCATTCAATATGCATAAAAATACATAGCACAATACATTTTGAGTAAAATAATGCATTTGTAATCCGACTGAACTATATTCGTAGATCTCACCTGGACTGTTTAAAGTGACTGACACAAAAATCACATTAACGGAGTCTTTAGCCTTGCAGCGAAACTCTGAATAAAGGTCCGACTCAGAAACCTTAGTGATGGTCAAAACCGACTTCATGGTGCCATCTGTCTCTCTGCAGAAAAACCTTCATATTAGAGATACTACAAGAACTAGAACTGTGTTTAGTGTAAAAAATGATGACTTCTCTAGCTCAGCTACAATTTAATGATATAGTTGTAGGAGATTTCCACCTGTATTTCCGCTCGTATTCATCCAGCCTGATCCCATTCCTCTCCCAGTGAATAGAGCACTGATCACACACACTCAGTCCAAAGAAGACCGAACACCTGAGGATCGCTTCTGAACCTGAGAAACATTAGATTACAGAGAGTTCACTGTACACATGCTGTTTTTTCGTGCATAAAAAACAGCGCCAACATTGACCTGCAACAACAAAAAACCTGCTTAACCAAGGATGCTTTTCTTGAAATTGTGTCTATTTCTCGTGAACATGCTTGCAAATATTGACACTTTTAGTGTTGTGAGCGCCGTTTGAGCTTCAGGAAAGTACACAAAACAAATAAAAAGTAAAAAAATACATATAATAATAAAAAAAATTAAAAAACCTTTCTAATTTTTCTTCACGCATGTGGATTTGGCTGATATTTGGTGTTGTGTTGTGCTAATTATTACCCAGTGTGCTTCAGGAAAGTACACAAAACAAATAAAAATAAGTAAAAAAGTGCAAAAATACATATAATAAGAAAAAATTAAATAAAACCCTTTCTCATTTTTTTCCACGCATGTGGATTTGGCTGATTTTGGTGTTGTGCTAATTATTACCCAGTGTGCTTCAGGAAAGTACACCATTTAAAAAAATAATTATAATAATATTTTTATTTGATTTGATTAAAAACAATATTCAATAGTATTTCTATTCTATATATAATATTCCCATTTTGTGTTTTAAAAACAGTTAGTTTTCAAAATCATATGTTCTCATGTGTATTTCTTAGAAATGTGGGAGAAATATTAATGTTAAAGGCTTACTGTTTTTAACCGATTCATTCATGTGTCATTTTTTTGTGAACTGTATTAATACAAGTGCAGCTTTTCACAAGTATTTTATGCCAGAGACATTGGTAGTAAGACCGAGGTGAAAGTGTTCCTGTGGCTCAAAAGGTTGTGGGTTCAATTCCCAGGGAACACACTTACTGACAATATAAATGTATAACTTGAAGGCACTATAAGTCGCTTTGGATAAAAGCGTAAAGAAGAAAAGAAAAGGTGACATTGTTCAAGACCTTGGTATGATCTACACCAGGGAAAGTCAACGTCGTCGGTCCTGGAGGACCAGTGTTTAGTGCAGAGTTCAGCTCCAACCCTAATCAAACACACCTGCCTGTAACTTTCTAGTGATCTTGATGACATTGATTAGCTTCTTCAGGTGTGTTTGATTAGGGTTGGAGGTAAACTCAGCAGGACACTGGTCCTCCAGGACCGACGACGTTGCCTACCCCTGATCTACACTACTGTCATTTGGAAGCTGACTAACGGGGAGGAGAAAAAACTGGATCCTCTCCAGAATAAGTGCCTCAGAAATAATCCTCAGGATTCACAACATGTCACCAACGAGAGGGTGCTGGAATCATCAGAGACGTATGAGATGAAGGAGGCTAAGATGGGCCTGGATCGGACACGTGCTGAGGAAACATACAAGTGACTGTGGGTTGGAGGCCAGAAGGAAGGAGAAGAAAAGGACGGACAAAAACAACATGGCGTAGAACTGCTGAAAAGGAAAGAGATGGAGAGGGTGGCCTTCGTGGGAGAGACCAGACAAGCAGCCAAAGACAGAAAACAGTGGAAAGAAAATGTCCAGGTCTTATGCACCTCCAGGCACGGAGAGGATTAATGTTAAGGGAAGGTATTAATACAAAATATTCAACAACAAGAAGTATTAAAGACGTACATGTTAATAAATTCATGCATGTGAATTGTGCTGGGTATTGAACCCATGATCTTGGTGTTGCAAGCACCATGCATTACTTTGAGCACACATAAAAATACATTTAAGAAATATTCAAAAGTGCTGTTTATAATATTCACATTTTGTGCAGAACATAAAACAGATAAAAATCATATGTTCACATATGTTTCCTCTGTTTTTCCCCAAGTATTAACTGTTTTTGACTGATTTTTATGGTGTTATTTTCGGTCAATTGTTTCTGTGTGGCTCAGTGGTAGAGCATTGCGTAAGCAGCGCAAAGGTTGTGGGTTCGATTCCCAGGGAACACGCATACTGATAATACATGTATAACCTGAATGCACTGTAAGTCGCTTTGGATAAAAGCATCTGCTAAATGCATAAATGTAAATTGTACAGAATAAAATTAAGTCGTATACAGAGTTTGAACACAGCAGGGTTAAGAGAGAAAGATAAAGCAGTGCTATGATGGTAATTGATCTGGATGTGTTTCCTCACCCACATCAGCGATCTCAATGGAGTTATTGATGGGCAGCAGAAACTTGGGAGGACTGCTGATGGTCTGCGGATTGATGGTCAGTCTGCGGGATCCGGAGGTGTTGTGCTTTATCCCGTGATGCTCCCACGTGCACACGCAGGTGTAAATGCCTTCGCTTTCTTTGGAAGAGTTACGAATTCGTAAAACATTTCCAGACTCTTGGTTTGGAATAAGAGAGAAATCCTGCCAAAACACAAAGCAACCTTTGATGGAGCAGATGTGATCCACACTTTACATGATTAGATAACCACAGCAGCTGTAAACAACCGCGTTTCAGTAGTTGAATGAATAATGCTTATTACATATGCAAAGATGTGTTTGTATTCAGCTCTTAAAGGAGACACACCTCTCTGAACAGATCAAAAACAGGGTAGAAAATGGCTAAATTGGCTAAATAATAAAAACTGCTACATTTTCATGTATAAAATCTTATCAGTGTTATTTGTGGACTATAGTAGTATGGAAGGAATTAAAAAAAGGCAAAAACTGAAATTAGCAACAACTTTTTAGGGTTTTGTTGTCGTTGTATATTTTTTTGTTTTGTTTTTCACTATGGAATAAAATTCCTGATTAAATATTTTTTCTCTCACAATATATCAATTATGTCTGTTAGTTTTTTTTTTGCCTTTGAATAAAAAACAAAATAGGCATTTTTGACTTTTTAATTCTGATTTTTTTTTCAGCAATTTGCAAGTTTATATCTCACAATTTGTGTTTCCAGCAATTATTTTTTTTACTCAGAATTACGAGACAAACAAAAAATCATGTGGAAAAAAAAACATAATACAATAAAAAGAAACTGGATTTTTTAACAATTTAAAAGCTTATCTGTTATTTGTTATCTAACAGTTATTTGTTTTTGCAAATAAACTCTTCATACACACACACACACACACACACACACACACACACACAAATAAATAAATAATATAAAAAATGCATTTATGACCCTTTTAAGTACATTGGGGGAAAATGTTGTGTAGGATTTAATTTGCACCTTTTTCACAAATAATAAAAAAATGTTTTTTTTTTTTTTTTTTACATTTTCACAAAAAATTTATAGAAAATTACAAAGAAAAAAGTAACACATTGATTAACCTCGAAAGCAGAAAGCGCTAAATAGCATTTTATTTATAGTGTTTATGAAATAAACCTAGTGAAAATTTGCATTTTTGTATAATTATGTAATTTGAAGTATAATATTAGCAATATGAGTGAGCATTTGAATTATATACACATTAATTATAATTACATATACTGTAAATATATATATACACACACACACAAACACACACGTATCTATTTGATACATTCCCCGTTAGCTTTAGTCAATGTCAAATTCTACTTCATATTTCCAAGTAAACAGGATATTCTTCTTGTGTAACATCACTGATCGCTGATGACTCACACACTGCAAACATCCACTCAAACACACCTTATACCAGACGATCGAGCCCTGCACATATTCACACACGGGACATGTGATTCCTGACGCCACCTGCTCTGGCGGTGTATAGCACAAGAGATCCGTGCTGAACTCCTCATAAACCACAACGTCTGTTTCATATTCAGCACAGTGTCCCTTTTCATACCACCTACAGGACGACACACACATTCATACCAGGCTCCACTGATATTACCACACACCATCACTAGCCTACTCTTCAAAAGAAGGATTGTTTCTTTTAATTCATGCATTAAATTATTCAAAAGTGACAGCCTTTTCTAATGTTACAAAAGATTCAAATAAATGCTGTTCTTTTTAACTTTATATTCATCAACAACTCTAAAAAAATAAACATGTCACAGTTTTCACAAACATATTGGGCAGCATAACTGTTTTCAACATTGATGATAATCAGAAATGTTTCTCAAGCAGTAAATCTGTATATTATTATGATTTCTGAAGATCATGTGACACGGAAGACTAAAGTAATGATGCTGAAAATACAGCTTTGATCACAGAAATAAATTACAGTTTACAATATATTCTCATAGAAAACTGTTATTTTGATTTTAAATAATTTTTCTAATTTTTTTAATGTATTTTTGATCAAATAAATGCACCCTGGTAAGAAGAGACTTTACAGAATCGACTAACCCCAAATTTTTTAATTCTATTGCACATAAGTAAAACTCATTTTAATGTCTAAATCGTTTTTCTTTTTTTGTAGGTGTGACTACTTTTCTAGTTTTCTAATTTTTGATAATAATTTAAAGGGACAGAACACTAAATCATTTCAATCCTGTCATCATTTACTCATCCAAATGTATGATTTTCTTTCTTCTGCAAAACACAAAATAATAAACTTTAAATTTGAGTTTGTTCTTATAGGCTATTATATGACTTCAGAAATATAGTGCTTAAGTCACATGCATTACACTTCATGCTGCTTATTTGCATTTTTGATGCATGGAAAGAAGTTGTATTTTCCAGATAATACCTTTATATTTAAGGACAGGTTTGGAACAACATGGATGTGTGATGTGTGTGATCACCAGCGTGTGATGTATCGTCCCGTGTCGTTCAGGTTTAACCAGAGGACGTATAGGACAGACTGATGGTAATGGATGCGCTCGCTCTCCTCCGTCCCGATCCGCTCGACCTGCCTTGTTGTGCTGAGGTTTCTGAACCAGACATACGAGCTGTTTACAGTCTCTTCAAAGCAATTGAGATTCGGACAGGGCAGATATAAAGATTCTCCAGCTCTCACTCTCTGTGTCTTCCTCTCATCGCCTCTTTCACACCAAACTGAGAAAAAAAAGAGACACATGGGATTCAATACAGCTGTTGTGTTGATGTCTGAATGACTTGCAAGTGGTTATAGACCGATTATTACCAAACGTGCCAAAAATAACATTTCCAGTGGAGTTTAATGCATATGAAAAGACCAACAGATTCAGTCAGGAGCAAAATTATCTGAATGCTTATGAATATTCAGTTCAGTAATCCCTTCAAAAAAAAAAAAAAAAAAAAAAAATCAGACTAAAAAGTATCACAGCATCTACTCTTAACCGAAAATCTGTCCGTTCATCAATAACCCAAATATACTTTTTTATAACAAATATGCTAATATGAAGTTAGCAGATGAAGACATCAGATCAGATTTAGTCAAGAGATAAATTATGCATATTATGCAAGAATCCGTTCATAAAACCTTAAAAAAAAAATCGAATCACTTTATTTTTGGACAAAAATTGTTTTTATTTAGAATTTAGCTGAAAAATCTTTCCACTTGTCAACAACCCTAAAATCTATAAAGAAAAAGTGCAAATAAATAAATAAAGAGGTCAAGCAGTTTATTTTTTTAAGAAAATATTTTTTCTTTGCCGACCAACAACATACAAGCATCTTGTTTTAACCTAAAACCTGTCAATTTGTCAACAACACATATATTTATTTTTTAAACAAATGAAATCAATCAATCAGTCTTCATTTTTTATAACAAATATGCTCATATGAAGATACCTGTGAAGTTTAATCCATATGAAGAGACAAAAGCAGATTTAGTCAGGAGCAAAATTATTTGTAACATCATCATCATCATCATCATCATCCCTGTAAAACAATTCATCTCAAAGTTTAAAGAGTAAAACTTCAGCTTACATCTATTTTAATGTTACTGTAATAGAAAAGAAAGAGAGGTACCGTTATGCCTGCATGTGTAACGGCTCCGGATGAGTTCAAGTGAAGTTATTTCAGTTATTTTCAACTATTGAGCAGATAAAAGAGGATGTTTCGCAACTCTTCTATCAGATAATCTACACTTTATCTCTCATTCTTGACCTTCTACCGTAGAAAACAGGATGTCGTAAGAAGAGATTCAGGGGATCAAACCAGTTTTAACCAGTTTACCGTTCATCAAATGTTGAAAAGGTTTACATTTTGAGCCTTGTGGAGCAAGATCAATAAACACTTTTCATTACATTAATATCTGTGCATGTGGCAGATGCTTTTATCCAAGAAGACATTGCATTCATGGCTTCACTACAGGCTTCAATAATCCCTCAAAAAATAAATAAATACAAATAAAAAATGTATATGATAAAAAAAAAAAAAGTATAACAAATATTTTGTCAAATTATTAAAAAAGTAAATGTATGCATAAAATATTGATAAACAAAATAAGCAGAACCTTTTTTAAATCAAATGTAAATATATAAAAAAAAAATTAAATGAATAATGCAAGCATCACTATTGTTATCGCTCATCATTACAAGGTTAGTGGTTAGAACAAACCCATAACCTTAACTTCAGCATAACTTATCACAAAATATTAGCTCCACTGACACGAATGACTCAAATCACATGCTTTAGTGAGGAAAGAGTGTTGTTATTTTACTAAGTGACGCATTTAGAGCGAAACTTACACCTGCTGAATGAAAACCGGCAAAATTCGCTTTAGCAGCCACATATTCTAGCACCATAAGTCTAGACATTTTCACTGAAATCAGACCGATTAGAAACTTAGACATTCTAGAAAACAGTTTCTATTCGATGTACTGTATGTGCGTGCAGGCCCGGATTGAGAATCCAGAGACCCCTGGGCACAATGTCTAGTCGGGCCCACCCACACACACACACAGAGACACACGCACACACACACAAATTTATGGATTTGATCAACTGGTCTCTCAGCGCGATTGATACCATCTTCTCAACGAGAAGTCTGGGTTCTGGGGAACCTGTTTGTCCTGACGGGACGTTCGCGGCCGGATATACGAGGGATGCATGGGAGAAGTGGCAAATCGTGTGTCTGGCGGCTCTTTCCGTTGAGGACGCTGAGGATATCTACCTTTTCGGCACCATGATAACAGGTATTCTGCTGATTGGATTAGGCTTTGCCCTGGGTTATCGAAAAATTCAGAAGACGGGAACAGCTGTCCTAAGTCTCACAAGGCTGCCCGTTTTGATTGAAGCTGTGGGAAGAGCGGTCAGCAATGAGACTGAGACTATAAACCGGAATATGGATACCATCATGATGAAACTCGCAGCTTTGGAAGTGAAACTTGATGTTTTCAGAGATCAGAATGGACAAAGAGAATGAGCTGCGGTAGTTGCAGCTGTTCGCCCCAAAGTCACAACAATTCAATCTTATCTTTCTGGCTCCCCGTACCGGCGCCTTGGCCAAGGCCGTCTGGATAACCACCCTGAGAGAGTGATGGAGTTGGACTCTCTTGCTCCCTTCCCCCGATTACAGACATTACCCCCCTCCCCCATTCAACTGCCTCTGTAACGCTTTGTACCGCCACTAGGGCGAGCAGGTCTGAGACCGGCGCCGTAATAAATGGCACTGGACCGGACGGCTGCTTGCCAGAGCTGGATATGTTCCCCTGTTGCAATGTCATGTGTTTATGGTATATGTGCTTTTGTGCTGAGGTGTTTTATTTTATTTTTTTCTGTTCTCAGACTGTACTCCAAATGGAGCATAGTCTGGGGGTTAAAATTTTTTTTTTTTCCTCCTCTCTCTCCTCATGTAAAAGCTGTATTTTTCTAAATACCCTGTCTCCTGTTCTGTCTACCCCGTTGTCATATGTATGTTGTGTATGTATGGACAGGTTGATGGCTAATTTCGCTGGTACTTGTACTAGTGACAATAAAGGGCTACTACTACTACTACACACACACACACACACACACACACACAGAGAGACACACACACACACAAACACACACGCGCACAATCAAGGTGTTAAAATATAGTGTACTATTTATTGGAAATACCTCTATCTCATACAGGATTTACACAGACAGGTTATAGCTGGGATGGGCAGCTTTGATAGAGACGAGGACCAGCATTTGTTTCTCCTTTATACCAAGGGGCCAGATTACGACTCCATGTCCAGCACGTCCTGATTTTGCTGAGTTAGATGTGTTCCTGGGTCAGCATATATTGTTAATTTTTTTCTTGTCTTCACCACCTGGCTACTGTTGTAAAATGTTAAGAGATTAAAACAAAAAATAATCAATAAATAGAACAAAATAAAAAATTCAAAAAGACTGGAAGTGACATCACTCGCGGAAGCGCAAGTGTCTGAGCGTGCAAGTGTCTGAGAGTGCAAGTGTCGGAGCGTGCAAGTGTCGGAGCGTGCAAGTGTCTGAGAGTGCAGGTGTCTGAGAGTGCAGGTGTCCTGAGCGTGCAAGTGTCTGAGAGTGCAAGTGTCTGAGCGTGCAAGTGTCTGAGAGTGCAAGTGTCTGAGAGTGCAAGTGCGGAGCGTGCAAGTGTCTGAGAGTGCAAGTGTCTGAGAGTGCAAGTGTCTGAGAGTGCAAGTGTCTGAGAGTGCAAGTGTCTGAGAGTTGCAAGTGTCTGAGCGTGCAATTGTCTGAGCGTGCAATTGTCTGAGAGTGCAAGTGTCTGAGCGTGAAAGTGTCTGAGAGTGCAAGTGTCTGAGAGTGCAAGTGGCGGAGCGTGCAAGTGTCTGAGAGTGCAAGTGTCTGAGAGTGCAAGTGTCTGAGAGTGCAAGTGTCTGAGAGTGCAAGTGCGGAGCGTGCAAGTGTCTGAGCGTGCAAGTGTCTGAGAGTGCAAGTGTCTGAGCGTGCAAGTGTCTGAGAGTGCAAGTGTCTGAGAGTGCAAGTGTCTGAGAGTGCAAGTGTCTGAGAGTGCAAGTGCGGAGCGTGCAAGTGTCTGAGAGTGCAAGTGTCTGAGAGTGCAAGTGTCTGAGAGTGCAAGTGCGGAGCGTGCAAGTGTCTGAGAGTGCAAGTGTCTGAGAGTGCAAGTGTCTGAGAGTGCAAGTGTCTGAGAGTGCAAGTGTCTGAGCGTGCAAGTGCGGAGCGTGCAAGTGTCTGAGAGTGCAAGTGTCTGAGAGTGCAAGTGTCTGAGAGTGCAAGTGCGGAGCGTGCAAGTGTCTGAGCGTGCAAGTGCGGAGCGTGCAAGTGTCTGAGCGTGCAAGTGCGGAGCGTGCAAGTGTCTGAGAGTGCAAGTGTCTGAGAGTGCAAGTGTCTGAGAGTGCAAGTGTCTGAGAGTGCAAGTGCGGAGCGTGCAAGTGTCTGAGCGTGCAAGTGCGGAGCGTGCAAGTGTCTGAGAGTGCAAGTGCGGAGCGTGCAAGTGTCTGAGAGCGCAAGTGTCTGAGAGTGCAAGTGTCTGAGCGTGCAAGTGTCTGAGAGTGCAAGTGTCTGAGCGTGCAAGTGTCTGAGAGTGCAAGTGTCTGAGAGTGCAAGTGTCTGAGAGTGCAAGTGTCTGAGAGTGCAAGTGTCTGAGCGTGCAAGTGTCTGAGAGTGCAAGTGCAATCTGCAGCAGACCCTTCTCCGAATTTTACCTCTGCAAGCCGAGGCAAGTGCAACTCTGGCGTCCCCGTTGTTTCTGCTCAGCGGTGTGATGACGATTTAAATAAAAATGCAGATTTTCAAACGATCCAAACATTATATATATATATATAGGTATTCCTTGAACTTGGTAAAAACACAATTCGTCTTGACTGTAAAATACTGTTTTCATGGTCAGTTTTTCATTTATTATTTGTTAATGTTAGTGAATACATTAAAGTTCATGTCCTACTAATGTCATTAATAGGGTGAGCGGCTGGAAACTAGCCACCTCTCCTGGTTGGAGACAGTATTAACATCTTAAAGTGAAAGTAATCTTTACATTACCTTTCAAATGTTTTAAAATGGATCATCCGAGTCAAATATGATCCAGCGGGCCGTACTAAAACAGTTGGCTGCCAGTTGCCCATCCCTATATCCACAGCAGTATATTAATTATAATGACTTATAATATGAATAATTTATAAACTTGTAAAATATGGCAGTGCATCAAAACACAGTGCCATCAGGTTGCCAAAAAGAACATTGAATGTTAAAAGGAGCAGGCGTACATTTCATTTGTTCTTTTGAAAATATAAAATATTCATGAATCACAAAGTTTAGTCTACGTCAGAACGGCTTTATGAACGATTTACACAAGTTCGTTCTGTGCATGAGGCCCATAAGTGATTGTAGCTCGGCAAAAGAGGATTCGGTCTAGAACCGATCGCATCAAAAGATTTTGCTAGCCTGATGCTCTGTCTACTGCATTGGTCTCACACTCAATATCTGGAGGGCCACAGCTCTGCACAGCTCTAACGCACACCTGCTTGTAAGTAATCACCTGCAGTGATCTTGATTATCTGAAGAATCAGGTGTGTTTGATTAGGGTTGGAGCTAAACTGTGCAGAGCTGTGGGGGAATTGAGTTTGAGACCAATGCTCTACTACTGCCTACACACCACTGAAGCCGTTCTTATAATTGTGTCTTTTTTATTCTTGACTATCAACCTGGCCTTGGTGCGCGGAGTTACTGTATGGGCCCCAAGTACGCATAATGCCCACTGGATAATTCGGCCCTTTGTATGTCCTTTGCATTCATTGTTGAGTTCAGGTGGCTGACCGCAGCCATATGACGACATGTTCAGAGCTGACGCGTATGAATTCATGTGGAAATGACGCAAGATGGAAAATCCACCAACATCCAGTAGCCTATAAGCCACAAGCAGAGCAAGAACTTCCTGTTTTCTCTTCAGTGCTGAGATCTACAGCGATCTTCGACATGATGTGGAAACCCCCGAAATGATGAAAATCTCTCAAATCTGCCTTACTGCGCTCAAAACATGAATTAATTGCAATAACATGTTTTTGCCTTATTCTTTTACCATTTCAGTTGCAAGCAACCATAGATAGATACATAACCAAACCAGCAGTCAACATTTGAAGTGGATCACAAAACTCAAAGTTGTCATAAGACAATAATGCATTTTAATGATAAAAGATTTTGATCCGCTTCAAATGTTGACTAGTGTAGATATAGATGAGTGAACAACTTTGGAAACAAACGTTGATGTCGGCTTGACAAAGCCTAGTTTGAAAGTTTTCAAGAACTCAAAGCTTTTGAAGATATTTTACTTGAAGTCAATAAAATGTTATAAAACATTGCTAAAATACTTAAGTTGCTAATGTGATTTCATGCTGCTAATATGTAGCACATCGCTATCATTATTTAGCATATTGCTATGATATTTTAACACTTTGCTTGCGTATTTTAATACATTGCAAGTATAACATGTTGATTATACACGGAGACACTGTCGTGTTAGAATAGAAAGGGTTCTGTCCAAACTGTTGATATACAATTAAAAGCACACAATTCCCTAGAATATCATTATATGCTTAAACATTAAGATTTGTACTCATTAGAAGGGGTGCCAATACTTTAGGCAACATAGTGTAGCTCAATATGTTATCATATTTTAATATGCTGCTAACATGATTTAACACATTGTGAGTATGATTTAATATGTTGCTAACATGCGGCTAGCTTGGTTTAGTATATTTTAACATGTTGTATGATTTAACACATAACTAGCATGATTTAATACATTGCTAACATGATTATGCACATTGTCCTAATATAGCCATTAGCTTTGCTGGCCATAGACAGCTTAAATACACAACTTTTGGAAAGTTTCTTTGTAATTAATTGTGAAATGTAGAAGCAATTTCTGAATTAAAATGTTATTTTTTCAGTGTATAATATTTATGATTTACGAGAGTGACACATTTGACAAATATTTAATAGATGCACTGTAATTAATCATTATTGTAAAGGCTACGACATGAATCAATGAAACATCACTGAATGTATTTATTTATTTAGTTTCTTCTAAAAAAACATTAACAACATTTTATCTGACATGCACTGTAGTCACAATGCCACTTGTAAAAGCTTGAAATATTAATTATATATTAAATAAACTGTAATAATAATAATAATAATAATAATAATTAATAACATAATAAAAACATACAAATAAAAAGTAGAAACTCCTGGCTCAGTTGCAAACACTAAATACCTAACTGTATATGCACTAGTTCAACATTCTGCATTAACAAAAGAATATAAAAATAACGAATGAGGAAATTTATTAAATAAAATAGGGTTCTATAAAAAAAAAACACACTTCTATATGCATTTATTCTATCTGTATTGCTAACTTGTTTCACCTGTCTGTCTTTTGCAGTTTTTCATCACAGTTACTTGGCAAAGTTTCTTCACACAAAGCTTCTCTACACAAACACGCAAACTCATGCATCGTAAGTAAGCTCACACGCTAAAGGGCCGTTCACACACAAAACGCGTATTTGCATCTAAAAACACAAGGAATGTTTTTAAACGTCCACTGAAGTGCTTTGAAACACGCAGTGTTATTCTAAAGGTGCGTTCACACCAGACGCGAATTAAGCGAATAAATCGCGCTATTCACGCATAGTTGGACGATTGAACATTTTACATTTATGCATTTATCAGATGCTTTTATCCAAAGCGACTTACATTGCATTCAGGCTATACATGTTTTGTCAGTACATGTGTTCCCTGGGAATCGAACCCACAACCTTTGCGCTGATAACGCAATGCTCTACCACTGAGCCACAGGAACAAATTTTGAGTTTACTCGCTTCATTCGCGCGTGAAATTCACTACACAACAGACGCAAATTCGCGTCATGGAAGGGGCTTCATTGCAGGTAGCTCCAGTCTCCTTGCTAAATTTATTCCTGTTTTTGTAAAAGTACGAAGTAGTATCGTACAGCTCCGGGTACCCACATACAACCACGATTAATTTGTCCTCCATTGTTGTTGGGATTTTCTGCCGCCGCTCGTAATCACGTCACTGCTAGAGCAAGCTCCTGATTGGTTAACGCGGCGCGAATATCCGCCAAAGTTCAGATTTTTCAACTCTCCGCGATTCACGCATCAAACGCTCAATTCGCACCGCGTAATTCGCGCCGCCTCATTCGCGCCAATAGCGCCGCAGTATTGTCTATCGCGTCTTGCATTGACTTTACATGTAAATAATTCGCACTTAACGCTTCATTCGCGTCTGGTGTGAACGCACCTTAAGTGTTGACGTCATTTTTAACTGAAACAGGAAGACAGGGCGGGATATATAAAGTAGCCCCGCCCTTTAAAAAATAGCCAATAGCGTTCGTTTATATCACAGCTTGGGCTAGAGCCGTTGAGCCGCATTTGACAGTGTATGACAGCCAATATCATCCATATACGTATAAATATTTACACCGAATCCTTCTCTATCCCCATTCACCGTACAGAAAATACTAAATCTTTGAATAAGCGACCGATTTCAGCTGCAGCTTCAGCGTCTATTTATAGGCGGTGGCATGCTTCGGATTCTAGCATTTGATTGGACAGAAAGTTTGATGGGAAGCTGAAGTGCAGGGCAATGTCATCAAAAGCGTTGATCCATATTGGCGGAAGTGAGAGACTGCAAGTTTTGAATGGTTATATCTTTAAATGCAAATTTTGTCATTGTTTTGGAGCACACTAGCTTCGCGATAACGTTAAGGCTAACATATTCATACGTAAAAGCCAAAAAAAATAAAAATTTTGATTTCAAGGGGACTTTAAAAAGCGTAGCGAAGAATTCCTATTTGCCATGTTCCGTCAAATAAAACAGTTGCCATGACAACTTGCTACTGTAAACAAAACATTGCAAAGCGTGCCCCGCCTCCAGGGTCTTCTGATTGGGTCCACTGTTCTTGAACTGAATTGACGAGCGGCGCTGCGTGTAAAAGTTGAAATTTGAAAATGCAGCGCTCAGCATTCATATCGCGTTTACATAGAAAACCAATGGAAAAATTGTGCATTGGAATGTAAAAACGCATTCTGTGTGAACGGCCCCTAAGAGTGCTTTCTTGTAGTACACTTGAGTCATGTAATCGAGTTCATGCACCTGTGTAGAGAGTTTCTGGGGTCAAAGAGATCTCAAAGCACCGTCAGCTCTCGGCTCTTCCGTCGCTTCGCTGGAGGCATTTGATAGCGCATGTGTTTCCAGAAGCTTCTGTTCCTCCGATTACTGGTGTTCTGCTCCATTTGAGGATGCCTTTGGTGCGGCTGATGTAACGCAAAGATTCAGGCAACAGAGCCTCTTCAACTCCGTCCTCCACCTGCACCAGGATGACTTTCAGACCCTGCTTCACTAAAGCGTCATACAGACCCACACGCTGCTCGTAAGCGGCCCGTATTTGGTCAGAGGAAGTGTTCGCTGCTTTCAGTAGCACATCACGGTCTGATATGGGGCGTTTATCTGATGAAAGGATCTTGGTGGCGTCGGTTTGAGGCGACACACAGCTCTGTGATGTAAGAACAATGATCAGCCTTCTGCTTCGGCTCATTCTGTCAGCAATGACTTCATGCACCGCTGAAAAAGAGAGTCGGTTCATGAAACACGCTTGTTTTTAAGTATGAACTGTGCTACAATAAACAGTCAAGGAAATATTTAGGCATTTGAATTGCTTTTAACATTTCCATCCATTTGGATTAAACCAGGGTAATTATAGTTAACTAAAACTGAAATGTAATTGATTATTTTACAATGAAATTCAAAAAAAAATTATTAAACTAAAAATATTAAAATGAAAAAAAAAAAAAAAAATTAAAAAATGTTTGATTGCGAAAAAAAATAAAAATATCGAAATATGAATAAAAACTATAAAGAGTTTCTCAAAGATACTAAAATAAACTGAATTAAAGAGTTTTAACAATCTAATATGATGCATACTTGTCAAACATATATGTAATATTTCTGCATTCATAATCATGGCATAGTTTATTACTAACATTATTAGCATCTATTTGATTTTATTTAAATAATAATTTTCAAAAAGCATTCATTTAAATTGCTTAAACTCATCATACATCTGTTCACAGTGGAAAAAAAAAAAGTATGAAAATATGGCTAGTTGTGAAACAAACTAATTAAATTAGTTAAAATGTATGACGTTAAAACAAATGGGTTTATTGATATAAATATATAAAAAGCTGGTTATTGTGTGTTTTAAAAACACATTCAGTTTATTAGTATTACTACAGAAAACCTGACCGGTTCATTAATGCATGACTGACAAATACGCATCACATAAAGTTTATTAGTTACTGTTAAAAACAGTATTTTTGGAGTGTTACGCTGCATGCATAGACAATATAATTTTTTTTAAATGAATATTTTTCAGTGATTTAATTCACACATGCCTGTATTTTGACTGTGTCATTAGAGCTGTGTTTTGGTGTGATCATGTGACAGGATGTTTACCTTCCCCAGGAAGTTTATCACGACCACAGATGAAGAGTTTGTAACCATAAAGCACCTCCAGCACCTCAGGAAGGAAATCCAAAGCAAATGTCATCGCAGAAGAAGAGCCGTGCTGATCGCCGTGCAGATAACTCACATACGCATCGTACGACTTGCCATCTTAACAAAGCATGAGAATAATAATAGACACTTACAAAAATAACATATGTCAATATCACCAATTTAATTAAAAGTAAATATAAAAATATTTTATATAATAATGAAAATAATACTGATAATCAAGCTATGCTGATTGTGTCACCTGTTGATAGTGCACAGATTTTAGAATTAATTAATTTTTTTGTATTTTAAGGTAATATTTTGACTGGATGTGTCAATGTTTCCCAGCTTTAATACATATTTGTAATTGGCTTGTTGAGAAAACCTCACATTATTGGAATATGCTTGTGTAATAAATCATTCAGGTGTGCAGTCAATATTACACTCTAAAATAATCTCCTTTAATGTGTTGATTTGTAAAGAAACTTTGCCAAAGTCATATTTGACAAAATTCAGATTTTGAAAATTGTAACTATACGTTCACACACTCCTGGGAGCCAGGAACGAGGAGACGAGGAGTTTCAATACACAGAAGACTTTACTTGCAAAAGAGGTATACAACGAACGGAGGAACACACACAGAATGACATCTACACATGACGTTTAAGAACACACCTGAATCAATTCAATAATCAACGTGAGTCACAGGGAACACACACAAGACAGTCCACAATACTGACACATACATTATGGTAGTATGTTTAATTTTGGCTGACTTAAAACAAACCTACTGTATTAAAGTTCAAATTACAAACATTCAGATACATTACGATAATGAAAATATAAATGTAGTCATTTAAATTATATATGTAAATAATAATGCTATTTAATATGAATAATTATAGCATTTTAAATGTGATGTTGTTGTGAAACTGATTTAGTATTTATAGGCACTTACAATGACGTATGTTACTTAAAGCTAAACCACTTTCAATCGAAGTCATTCTACTTGAAAGCATCTCTACAGAGAACGGTCGATAAAATAAATGAATCTAAGATAAGAACATACCCCTGCTTATGACATCAGACGAGCAAACAGCCCTGTAAGCCAGAACCAGATCGACTCTAAAGAGAAACGCAACAGCACACAGTAATATGAGCAGACCCACCACACCGAGCCCGATCCAGTAATAACGCTCATTCTGACTCGCTGGAGAGAGAAAGACGAGGAAGCAGGTTAGAAAAGAGAAGACTTGAACTAATCATATACACGAGTAAAAGATGAACTAGAGCACACCTGGAATAAGAATGACTTTTCTCAAATCTGAACCTGCTGGATGTTGAACCAAACAGGTGAGATTAGTGTATAAATATTCTTCTGTGACTTCTGGGATGTATAAAACAGACAGCAAGTACTTCTGGTCACCCTCGTTCACACTGAAAAAACAAAACAAAGTGGTTATCGTTTATAAAACACACTCTCTCTGTCTTTATATTATAGCATATAATATATACATATTATACAAAAAAATATGTATATATTTCTTTTGTCCTTACGTGCTCGAGTTGTAGTTCAGGTCAAGAGATCCAGAGTCACTAAACCAGTAAATAAACGCTTCTTCTTCTTTGTTGTTCTCCCCAAGAAGAGCTTTGCATTTCAGAGTGTAGCTTTCACCTGTGGTGACATGGACGTTATTGCACTTTTCAAACACATACTTATGTAGGCCTACACCAGGCTAGATTAGAATTGAAATTCCAATTCATTTCTTGAGCTCAGTCAAATGAGGCCTTAAAACATATTGGGCAGTATTTATTTGCAACAAAGCAAGAGAAACAGTATAAAATTGACCATCGCTTGCATTGCACCCCATACATTCTTAACCAAATCAATCCGTAAAGGTCGTCAATTTGCTCAAAGTGTAAGAGTAGTGTGGGTACGCATAGCTGTGTACACACACACACACACACACACGAACACACACGCACACACACCACGCATGCACCACGCACGCACGCACGCACACACACACACACACACGAACAGACACACACACAACGAACACACACACACGAACACACACACACACACGAACACACACACACACACACACACACACAACACACACACACACACACACACACGAACACACACACACACGAACACACACACACACGAACACACATACACACGAACACAAACACACCACGCACGCACGCACGCACACACCACACACACAACACACACACACACACACACACACACACACACACACACACACACACACACACACACTAACTAACACTAATGCACATATAAAGCAGCAGAAGAGCTTGGATGACAGGAGTTCAAATATCCTCATTATCACTCACCAAGCGTCACTTTCTGTGTTCCTTCTATCGGATAGATGATTGTAGGTTTGGTCACCACTGTTAACGAAACACATTTATCACACTATTGATCAAACCACAGAAACTCGGAACATTTTCACTTTAGCTCTATACTGCCATCTCTTGGTCCAAAGGGGATTTATTTAATTTATAAAACATTTATTTGTTAAAAAAAAAATATTGCAAAATTATATTAGTTCATTTCTTAATAGGACAGACTTTTAAAACACAATATTGATTTAATTGTCTTTATTAGTGCTAAAATGTACTTCACTAGATGTCGGATCCTCAATGGATTCCAAGCAGTGTTATTTTAGTATAACTGAGACACTAATATAGTTTCATTAATATTTAGAATTTTTTTTTATAGTTTTTATTTATGTCCGTTTTAGTTTTAATACTTTTATGTGGTTTTGTTATTTTTATTAGTTTTGTTTTTTGAACATGTCTGTAGTTTACTTATTTATGTGTTCAGTTTTACTGATTTAGAACACAAAGTTAAACTAAATGAAAACAGGAAAAGCTGAAATAAAATAAGTTTGTTTATATACACTATTCAATATTTGAAATGGATCAAAACCTTTAATCAATGTTGTCCTAAAACCTAAATATCCTAAAACCTAAAAGCATTCTCATCTTAGGACAACTTTGATTAACTTTTTGATCCACTTCAAATGTTGGCTACTAACACAACACACACACCACACACACACACATACACACACGGCGCGCTCGCGCACACACACACACACACACACACACACACACACACACACACACACACAGACACACACACACAGACACAGACACAGACACAGACACACACACATCATTTAGAGGTAAATATAAGTAACGTACAAAGACGTATCTATTATCTTTCGTGCCATAGGGTACCGCCCGAGTGATGGCATTGTGCTTATTCTTCCCCTAGACTAGAGTATAATAACAGACTGTAATAGTAGTGATGCGGCTTTGAAACAGAGCCTCTGGAGTCCGTCCAGATTTGTAATAGTAATTTACCGTAAGCCTCAGAGTGACTGTAGACTTCTGTCGTCTGGGCAGAGGTGTAATTTTGCCCTCTAAAACTAAAGTTCACAAAGCACGTAAAATTTCCAACCATGCGTCTGTTTATCGGGAAAACTTTACTGTTTGTCACGTTGAGTGGGTGGCAGTTCTAAAGAGAGAAAAACAAACCTTTTAGCAGACAAAAGATTACAATGTACACGCACAGACAGAGATTTAGGAGTAACAGTGTTTAAATGTGAAAGTGAATGCTTTAAGATATAATTGCATGCATGTAAGGAACTCCCAAACCCGTGATGCTTGACATATTGATGACTTTAGCAATGTTTAGGTGTCTTGCAGAAGAAAAAACTTGTCTGATGTTTGCCATTTTTATGAAAGTAATGTTAACCACAGGAGAAGCATTGAAGGAAGGGTTTACCCAAAAATGAAAACTTGCTGAAAATGCAAGTTTCATTTGCATTTGACTCATTCTCAGGCCATCCAAGATGTGGTTTTGTTTGTTCATCATTTTTGGAGAAATGTAGCATTATAGGATTTGTAGCATCACGTTGTGTTCGAGTGGTTATGAACGAATGAATGAAACGCATTTCAGCATCTCGAGCAAGAAACTGATTTTACTTAGAAAGGGTGACGATAATGATCATTCATGTTTTCATAGCCGCCGGCCAAATTCAAAAGCGAAACTAAAATAAAGTCATCTTTGAGAGCAAAGGGAGCCCGTGGTGTTTCAGGAGCCCTACACAGAGTCTTCTGCATATAGAGAGGATCGGATCTGATGTCAACAAATCAGATGAAGAAACTAACTCTTCTACATGACGTTTGGATGGTCTGAAGGTGAGGACATTTCCAGCTAATGTTCATTGTTTAGCATGAACTATACCTTTAATTTTTAGTTATTTTTAGCATGTTGTTCAAGTGCAGTAATGCCGTTTATGATTGTGTCTTACATTTCTCCAGGTCACTTGAGCCTGAGGGTCTATCTCAAAGACGTGAGGAAGCAAACAAGTGATTTCCTTCGTGCTCTTTTCCTCGTCTTTTCTGTTCACACAGGGGCATGTTTTATTCTCAACGGAGACGATAAATATTGTTTCCCAGGTTTCATTGCCTTTTCTGTGATAGAGAACAACATTTGGGATGAAAGACCGGCAATACTGAACACAAAACATACAACACAAAGATGCTTCTTGAAGTCTTTATGTTCATAAAGGTATTTATGTATGCTGTAATGCATTATTTCCATAAATAAATTGTGACCAAAGAAATTCATTCAAATACATGTTTTAATACATTATATTTTCTGAAAACACAATAATGAATAGATAAGTATAAACTAGCAATGAGATCATACACATATTATAACTACAATGCAAAACTAAGGTATTAAATACTTTTATAGTGCATTATATAAAGTACAGTGTCACGGTGATTTTAATTTATGTTTGCATCCTTATGCTCTACACCTCATTTTGCATATTTTGATCAGAAGTATCTTGCATTTCACAAGTATTCAAAAATTATCCAAAATATTTCAGTAAGATTTCAGAAATAAAGCATCATTGAACAACGAATCATACTGAAGCTTCAGAACTTCCATCCAGGTGAACACTAAATTGCATAAGCAGCTTGTTCTCTAGGCAAGTATCTGTGCAAATAGTATTATAGTAATGTAAAAGGGCTCCCTGTAGTTTACATCAGAAGCTGAGGTAGAATTTTAACCATAAGAATTGTATTTCTACTTGAGTTAATTTAAAGAAAGAGCAATTTGTTCAGTAAACTATTGTAATTTTTTTCAAAACCGAGGTAGTACCGAACAGTCATGTTTGTGTACCGTAACACCCCTATCTGAACTTAATCATCAATGCCTACTATTCAGTGTTCCTTCACAGGAATCAGTCAACATAAGAAACAAGAGGACTTGAGCAGGATTTGTGACACAAGTTCTTCAGTATTCAGAACATATGTTTCGTGAACTGCATCATACCTGCTGAGACAGGAGTAGGATGCACTGTGGGAGAGGTCCGCAGGTAGAAACCATAGCGCGTTTCCATGAATGTCTATTCCGCTGATGCTTTCCAGACTCAGACCAGGAACACGAGTCCAGCTCACGCTCACATTCTGCATTTCAAGGTCTTCGTTGCACTCAAGATTAAATGCCAGACCAGTACTGATGGTATATGATCTGAGATTTGTGATGTGCATCTCAGTCCCTTGAAGAGGACAAATGTAAACAGTTTCAATGCATGAA
>QVTF01007105.1:0-26346 GCA_003573665.1 Oxygymnocypris stewartii | reverse complement strand
TAGACAGGGTGTGAACTACACTGTGTGTTGCGTCTCAGATGCTGCTGTTACATATGCAAGAGATAGTTTTTGTTGATTCTCAGGAGGGCCTTTTGTCCTCTCGAGGGGGGGGGGGGGGGGGGGGGGCAGACATACTGGCACCAGGCTTACAGTTATTTTGAACACAATCTAGTAGCGAAAGTGAACCCCTTTTTTATAGCTTATTGTCTAAAAATGAAGGCGAGACTGTTACAGCGTCTCTACAGAACTCTTTCACTTTGTGTGGGAAAGATATTTCATTGATGATGAGGTACTCGGTACTCGGGATCTCAGCCCATCTGTGAAGCGCCTGACTGTATATTTTCTCCAATTACGACTCAGCGATTCAGTGTTGTTGGCATAAGGGATGTCTGCTGAGGATCACATCTGCAGTCTCCTCCCAAGCGCACAGACAAAGAACCCAAGCATAGCAAAGTCTCCAGAAACATGCAAGACAAAAATGATCAGCAGGAGAACTCAGAAAAGTCTGCTACATCGAACAGTGTACGGCAAACACAGGGAGACCACAAGAACACAAGCAGCTCATTAAAGTCACACGAATGGTGTTTTCTCTCCTACTGTGATTATATCTGAGTGAAACCGTAACTCAAATGAGAAGAAATGTAGGGCTGCAGGACTCGATTGGATCGTTGGGTTGTTTGCTATTGCTGTGATGTCATTTGATTGACAGCTTGCTGGAAGAGCAAGAGGCATTACTGTTTCTGATTATGAGTGAATTTAATAATAATTATTATTTATAATAAAAACGGCAATATTCCTTTAAAAATAACAATTAACAGACAAAAAAACAAGAAAAATAATTGTATATATATATATATATATATATATATTTTTTTTTTATAACATTTAAATTTTATATATATGTTTTTATATACATATTAATTTTGTTATTGTGAAAACCGTAAAAAAATTGTTGTCTACTTTCTCTTTTCCAAAAGAGATGTTCAGAGATCTGAAGTGTGTGAAAGCAATGGAGTAGAACTGCAAATGTGGTTGTGCTCGTGTAGCTAAAATCAGGCTATTTCTCATGTCGATTGAACCCGTGGAAAATCCTACTAAAACACAATGTCAAAAATAAACGTTAGAGCATCCCTTGTCTATATCGACCTCCAACCTCAGCGTGTTTCGAGACGAGTGTAAACCTACAAACACCCCCCGCAGAGCCCTCGGCCAATGCAGAAGTCTTCTAGAGGAAAACAATAGCAGCTGTTTACAACACATTGTGTCACAAATCAAATCCAAACAGTGTTTAGAAGACAAGCTTCAGCAAAACAACACTAGACACCCATGTGATCAATAAACAGAGCAAGTCATAATGCATCAAAGTTAAGGTCGCTGGGGATATTTGTAGCAATAGCCAAAAATACATTGTATGGGTCAAAATTAATGTATTTTTCTTGTATGTCCAAAATCATTAGGATATTAGATCATGGTCCCATGAAGACATTTAGTAAATTTCCTACCGTAAATATATCAAAACGTAATTTTTGATTACTAATATGCATTGATAAGAACTTCATTTGAACAACTTTAAAGATGATTTCTCAATATTTAGATTTTTTTTGCACCCTCAGAATTCCAGATTTTTCAATATTGTCCAATCATAACACACCATATATCATGGAAAGCATATTTATTTATTCGATGATGTATACATTTCGAAAAATTGACCCTTATGAATGGTTTTGTGCTCCATATTTCACAAAATCCCATTGCTCACAGGAGTAAAATGGCGATAAAAACAAATATGATCATAATCGCGGGTGCATTTAAGTGCGTGAACTTTATTGTTTTAATTAATTTAATTAAAGTGAAGCGTGTTTATTAGTCATAGCTCAATGGAGGACGCAGCTATCATAGAGTTATTGATGCATTCCAATTGTATTCTATGTAAAATAAAATGTTAATGGACTCCGCGTGAACGCAGGTGCTCACCACCCGCTGTCCAGATGCGCGCGGACCGTGCCGTCTCTGTGCAGGATGATCGATGACGGTCCCCGGATGAGGAGCCCCGGCTCTCTGCAGCACTGGAAACACACTGCCCACGCCTGCTCCTCGTTGATGGGCTGCTCGTAAGACTGCAGCACCTCCTCCAGAGACAGCTCCCGGGTCCTCAGCTCTCTCCGCGGGCTCTCCGTCCTTACCGCTGCTGTCGGCCGATCTGGCCATGCCTACAGTGTCCTCGGGCCCTCCTCGAGTGTGTCCAGGGACGCAGTGATGACTCTGCGGTTCATTCCGGGAACGAGGCGTCTGCAGTAGCGTCAGTCCGCGCTGGGCAGAGGAGCGGAGGCGGACAGCGCTGGTGATGATGGCGCAGCTGGAGCAAGAACAAAATTCATAACTATATTGCTGTAATCTCTCGCATCGGTCAAGTTTCCTTCATCATGTCTGGACGGGTGTCATGTCCTGCATCCTCTGCACAGTGCTCTCCGAGCTCCTCCCACAATCTGGACCAATGACAGATGAGCTCAACGTGCGGGAACTGTATTACTGGATACAGCAATAACCGAAGACGACAACGAATGCACAATTATTCAGCGCATATCACTGTGCGAAAACCAGGTTTATCTGTTTGAAAATGGCAGAAATCAATCAATAAATACAGTGTGTGTGTGTGTGTGTGTGTGTGTGTGTGAGAGAGAGAGAGAGAGAGAGAGCCACACCACAAAACCAGTCATTTTTTTGTGAAATTGAGCTGTATGCATCATCTGAAAGCTGAATACATAATATTTCCATTGATGCATGGTTTCTTATGATAGGACAATATTTGAAAATATGGAATCTGAGGGTGCAAAAAAATCTAAATATTGAGAAAATCGCTTTTAAAGTTGTTCAAATGAAGTCCTTAGCAATGCATATTACTAATCAAAAAATAAATTACTAAATATCTTCATGGAACATGATCTTAATGATTTTTGGCACAAAAGAAAAATTCATAAATTTGACCCATACAGTGTATTGTTGGCTATTGCTATAAATATCCCCGTGCTGCTTATGACTGTCTTTGTGCTCGAGGGTCACATATATTAATGCATATGTATGTAATAGTGCTGTCAAATCGGTTAACTGTACAGTGTGTGTACAGTAAGTTACACAGTGTTAAATCAACACCGCTGGTGTATATTAGATCTGCTTCCCATATTATATATCCCATTTAACACTGTGTACACAATATTAATTACAGATATTTCTTTGAAAATATTTATTGTGAGATATTGCAAATACAGCCGGGGGTGGTTTGTAACACTAATAGAAATCATGAATGAATTCAAATGTGTGGATATTTCAACTGATTTATTGTTATGCCCAACCCACTCCCATTTCATTAACTCTTAAAGGTAAAGATATGGGGAACATATTATTAGAAAACAAACATAGAATAACTTTAAACGAACGTTAAAAAGGGTCCTCTCCTCGTTGTTAAACAGAGACGTACGGTCCCCTCAGGAGATGGGGGGGGGGGGGTCGTGTATCATAATGATTGAACTTGAAATCTGGTCATAAATACATAGTCAGTCTCTTATACACTCTTGATAATAAAGGTTCGAAACGGTTGTCATGGTGACGCCAAAATAGAACTATTCCGAGTTCCAAAAAGAATCGTTCAGAAGATTACAAATCAAATAGAAGAAAGCCTTTCCTTTAACAACTTGAGGACTCTTTTCCACCAGACTGTAAATAATGTGTTTTTGGGGAAAGGTTCCGTGGATGTTAACGGTTCTTCAGGAACCACAGACGCCAGTAAAGAACCTCAGTTTATAAGAGCCAGTCATCTCTGGGCAAAGCCACACTTAGTGACGAGCTCACTGCTGAACAATGTGTAAATAGTGAAGAACTGATGGTGAAAGGTCCAATTCCTTATAGTCACGACCGAATATCCTTTGAGACACGAGACACATCCAGAAGCATGTCCTGCGCCTAACTCAGTCCCCGGGAGATGAGAGATGAACAAGCTGCTGATTCAGGAACACCTCTGTTTGGTGGAAACACATTCGCTTGGCGTTTATGGGTTACGTCATGGGTTCATTTCAGACAGTGGAAATCAAGCCAAGAGTTTTAACATACCAAAATCACAGGCAGAATAACAACGAACGTACATTAGACACCAATAAAATAACCTGTGTTTAATATTGCACCATAAAGTTAGGGTAAATCTGGTTAAAGAAATGCATTACATAAACCGAATCACTGATGTAATATGAAGACATAAGAGTTGTGTTTGCATGTCTTTGAACAGATATTCAATCTCCATTTATGCTTTTAGCCCATCGCCTTTCATCAAAGCCGACTTGGACAAACTGAAGAGTTCAGTGCCATTTATTTTCATCTCTTAACTGAACGCTATATATATATATATATATAAATATACGTGACCCTGTCTGTGAAAACACAGTTTTGTGCTTAAATATCGTCATGGAGCATGATCCTAATATCCTAATGATTTTTGGCATAACAGAAAACTTTATAATTTTGACCCATACAATGTATTTTTGGCTATTGCTACAAATATACCCCAGCTTTTGTGCTCCAGGGTCACACATAATCTTCATAATAAGGGTTTTGAACATTGTTGAATGAACCATAAATACCTCTTGCACACGCACTTGTGTGCATGTAAGATGTCCATGCCCCCCCCCAAGAAACTGAACACGCAAGTGTCTGGAAAAACAGCAAGAACCGGACAATCATGAGGATGACCGCAGCGTCGGTTACAGACAAAACCATCTTTTTGGGACATTCGAGGACATGATCATTAGAAAATATGATATGAAGTAAAGCAGGGTTATGCATGAGGTTAGAGCTGCGTTATTGTATTTATAACCAACACCATTGGTCTATTGTACAGAGAGAAAAGCTTTTATTACTACAGCAGGGTTTTAATGATCAGTTGTGAAAGAAAGCGGTACCTAAACATTAGCATCAATGAAGCATAATGTTGAAACAACCAAAAGACTAGCATTAATTATAAACCTAGAGAAAACATACTTAGCCAAGCATAAATACTGACGAGTTAAACCAGTATTTGACTTCTAAACTCTCTCTCTATATATATATAGTGCATTAGAGATTGTGATGGATGCATTATCAGACTTCTCTCCAGATCACAGCATATTCCCTCCAGTCACACAAGACACTGCGTGCTGGCTTTGAACCGATTCAAGACACCATGTGTTGAATATAAATCAATGTGATTCAAACCAGCTTCCACTGAAATCAAACATCAACTCATAAACACCAATACCTCAGTTAACTTTACATGTGATCACATTAGGTCCGGGTATACAGAGAAACTCTATAGAACAGGTGCAAAGAATAATAAGCCTTTTATGTAAATGAGAAACGAAGCAGTAGCACGGTCCAGCGAAACATAGACGTGCGGCTGAGTTAAGCACGTTCACATTGGCACACATGGCATAGACTCGTTCATTTAGCATCATAAAACATATGTAATACTGTAAATAAGAAAAAAAGTGGAGCAAACTTAAGAGTTTAAGGCAAGCAGCTTCAGCAGATGTTTGAGATCTCAACTTGTTTTATGTATACAACTCCATTTAAGAGAACTCAAAAATCAATTCAATTTGAGAACTAAATAAAAAAATATATATAAAAAAATAAAAACAGGTTGAGAACTCAAAAATCTCCTAAAAAAATAGTTATTAAATTTGAGAACTCAATCTTCTTCAAAAAAAAAAGTTAACTAAAATTTCCTAATAGAAAGTTGAGAAAACTAAAATAAATAAGGTTAAGAAAACAAAAAGTTGAAAAAACAAAAAAAAAATCTCTTTAAAATTTTGTTTTATTCAATTTGAGAACTAAAATCTCCTAAAAAATAAAAACTCGAAAATCTCCTAAAAAAAGTTGAGAAACATTTGAGAACTCAATCTCCTTAATAAAAAATAACAATAAAATAAAAAAAAGTCTCAACTCTTAAGTTTGCCTAACTTTTTTCCTTTTGCAGGGAGCAAACTTTCACTCTCTTATCAATACATACATTTTCACTTTTCAAAGCTTTGAGCGTGCAATTAAAGACAATAATCATTTTAAGTAAATTTAAAGAGCCCAAAACAATTCTCTCTCTCTTTCCTCCAAATCATCATTTTGAAATCCCTCAAGCTTTGAATATTTGAGAGCAGATTCACCCATCAGATGTGTTCTTCTAATGGATATGATCAGAACATTAAAGTGGATTTTCTTCCATTACTTCAGCGGACACGGACTCCTGCTCGAGCCTGTTAGAGAGACGAACCGAACCTTGATCTAGAAACTGACCGCAACAACACTTCTGTGCAATAAATATTAACACAATAAACATCTTTCCTCAAAGTAATACAGGTAACCCAACTATAGGCTGTTTAACGGTCTCCGAAATATCTTCATATAAAACCCAATATTACAGTATTCCCATAATTTACATACTCGATCAACTCCGCATTATTGGTCGCTTGGAAATATAACGTTGCTAGTCATTTTTTATAATATGCACACAGAGCAAAACTTGAATACGGGTAATTACATAACTACACTATAATTATATATATTTTTAATTAATCGCAGATTATATTATTTTATTAGTGCTGACAAACGATTAAAATCACATCCAAAATAAAAGTCTGTTTACATAATGTGTGTGTATATTAATTATGCATATATAAATACACATATACAGCACATATTTTGAAAATATTTACATGCATACAGTTAAAGTCAAAAGTTTACACCCCCCTTTCAGAATCTGTCAAATGTTCATTATTTTACCAAAGTAAGAGGATCATACAAAATGCATGTTATTGTTTATTTAGTACTGACCTGAATACGATATTTCACATAAAAGATGTTTAGTTGAATTCGACCTGGTTCAAAAGTTTACACCCCCTTGGTTCCTAACACTGTGTTGTTAGCTGAATGATCCTCAGCTGTGTGTTTGTTTAGTGATAGTTGTTCATGAGTCCCTTGTTTGTCCTGAACAGTTAAACTGTCTACTGTTCTTCAGAAAAATCCTTCAGCTACCACAAATTATTTGGTTTTCCAGCATTTTTGTGTATCTGAACCCTTCCCAACATTGACTGTATGATTTTGAGATCCATCTTTTCACACCAAGGACGACTGAGAGACTCGTATACAACTAATACAGAAGATTAAAACACTCTCTGATGCTCCAGAAGAAAAATCATGCATTAAGAGCCAGGGCGTGAAAACTTTTGAACAAAATGAAGATGTTTATTTTTCTTGTTTTGCCTAAATATCTTATTTTTTTTTTATTTCGTACTGCCCTCCAGAAGATACATACATGTTTCCCACAAGACAAATTAAGTTAAATTTACCCTGATCTTCAAATTAAACTGTAAGAATGAATGAACGGGGTCATTTTTATAAATTCAGCTATTATTTTCTCTTGTGAACTAAACATCTTTTATGTGAAATATCGTATTCAGGTCCGTACTAAATAAACAATAACATGCATTTTGTATGATCCCTCTTACTTGGTAAAATAAACAACATTTTAATTAATGTATGTAAACGTTTGACTTCAACTGTATATTTCCATTCATATATAGTAGATCATGTATAAATATATAAACGTAACATTTTATTAAATGTATATATGCATGTGTGTGTGTATTTAAATACACGAAGTACACACATATAATGTAAACAAAGGTTTATTTTGGATGTGATTAATCGTTTGAAAGCGCTAGTTTTTACTTCGTGATGCATTTAGAGCCGGATGCTCTGAACTCCTTACACAAGCTTTGAGGGAACTTTTTATCCTTTTATTTGCCTTAAAGCTTTGCATTATATTTGGCTCTTACACCCATATTTATCCACTGCATGTCTGTGTTTGTTCAGTTAAGCAAAGTGCTTCACAGCAGCTCGAGGCAAGGGTTCAACGGATGCGCGACTTTTGCCATTATTTCCCAATAAAGTGTAAATCCAGCAAGAACAGCTGGTCTAAAGCGAACGAAACTCTAGCATAGCATCCGATATGAAGTGCTTCCCAGGTCTAGTCCCCTGCTCCTGGGTCCCTCGTGTGTCTGATTAGGGACTACTTTGAGATTCAGCTTCATGCGGTCAGGGTCCGTGTTAATCTTTAAGAAGCTGAAGCATTTTTGTGATGTATACACATGAGAAACGCCGTCCCATTGACCAATTTTGTGTGGGCGAAGCCTAGCTGCTGGCAGAAAATAACCCTCTTTAAGTAGCAATATAATTAAGAACAATAGAAAAAGTGACAAACTCAGTATTGTCTTGTTAAATCGAGTCCGAACTAGGAGAAATAGGCCTGGCTTCACAGACAGGGCGGTCCAAACTCAGTCCTGGCGGGCCAGTCACCTGCAGAGTTTAGCTCCAGCACACCTGCCGGGAAGCGTCTCGCATGCCACGTAAGAGCTTGATTAGCTGCTTTAGGCATGTTTAATTAGGGTCGGAGCTAAACCCACCGGCCCGTCAGGACCGAGTATGGACCACCCTAGCTTAGACTAAACCAGTGTTAGGACATTTAAGTAGTTTATAAACGTGCCTCAGAAAAAACACTTCTTGATACTAAACAGAAGGCATTGGTCTATTTTAAGATCAGTTGAAACCGCTCAGATTAAAATTTTAGTCTGGGACAAGGCTTAACCCAGGCGGTGTTTATCTCTGGGGATAAATGTGTGAACCTGGAGCACAAAACCAGTCTAATATTTGTAGCAATAGCCAAAAATACAATCGCATGGGCAAAATTATAATTGTTTCGTTTATACCAAAAATCATTAGGATATTAAGATCGTTACATGAAGGCATTTCCTACCATAAATATATCAAAACTTAATTTTTGATTATTAATAAGCATTGCCAACTTCATTTGGACAACTTTAAAGATGATTTTCTGAATATTTAGATTTTTTTTGCACCCTTTCAAATATCGTCCGATCATAACAAACCATGCATCAATGCAAATATTATCTATTCAGCGTTCAATTTCTCAAAATTGACCCTTAAGACTGGTTTTGTGCTCCAGGGTCACATATGTCATGCGGTAACTGTATATGTCCCCTATAGACATTAAGTTCACGCTATTAGTTTAATCATAGCGGTCTGTCTGCGTTTAGCTACAAATGCATTTTGCATCGTTTGGTTCGTAAACAAAAAGCACACCATAATAGTTTGTCTCAATAAATAGTTCATTATTGGACCATGACTCCTTCAAAAACAGCATCCAGTGTTAAAAGCTGTGCTACGATCGAGAACAGCGCTTTATTGCTCTCTGCAGCTCAACGGGACACTCGAGATCGAACCACCGCAGTTCTCCCGCCGTTATGCTTTCGCGGTCGTGCTTTTGGAGGGCCGCCAGCTGAACTTATAGCGCTCTCGCGGGGTCATCACGGCTAAATCCAGCATCTTCTGCTCTTTCTCGCTGTCCACCGTCTTGTATCCCAGCAGAGTCATGGCTCCTTTGCAGACCTCCTGGATGCGCTGGACCTTCTCGAACGGTAGGGTGCTTCGCCAAGCCAGGGAGACGTCCTCGGCGTTTCGAGAGGTGATCTTGAAGGCATCCTTCTTCGTTCCCTTGCCCGTCCCGTGCGTGATGCGGTAGATCCACTCCTGGAGGTTTTCAGTCATCTCCAAACCCACGAACTCGTACATGGCTTCGATCTCGGCCAGCGTGTTGCGCACGAGATCCTCGTAACGGATCATTTTATAGCGGCCACGTAGGAAATCGGGCGGCTTTAAAGTGCCGGTTTCGTAAATTCGCACGTGGCTGCGACAAACCTCCTGCAAGACCTGATAAGACGTCTCCTTATCTGGGACATCAGCCTGCTCCAGGACGATAGCGTTGTCTTTGATCAGGGCTTTGACCGACTGCTCGCGGGAACGAAGCACCGCTCGAGGATCGCGCACTAGATGGATGATGCGCAGATCCAAACTCGGGTCGCGCAACAGCGGATACAGCGACTCCAGCTCGAAGAAGCGCACCTCTTTTAGCACCACGTGGCTGTAAGTCTGACACGCCGCCTCTGCGAGCTTCAAACCCTGCGAGTCGCAGTGCAGCTTGCAGTCTTGCTCTTTGCTGATCTCGTCGCGCGCCGAGAAGAAACAGGCCGGCGGAGAGCAGAGCGCGCGGCTGTGGCTCCACATGAAGAGGTTGGAGATGTTGTGCGGCTGAGGCATGTACGCGTCCATCACGGACATGTCGCATTGAAAGACGCTGCGGATCGTATCGCGCACCGCCATCCTCAAGCTGCGCGCGCCGGCCTGCTGAATAGAGGTCCAGACGTGCCAGGCAGGCTCCATCAGGTAAAAGACGTCCGGGTGCTGGTTGAAAACCTGGCCCAGGAAGGAGGAGCCGGATCTCCAGGAGGACAGCAGCAGCACATGAACCTTGCCCTCGGACGCAGCCGTGTTGGGAGATGGCGGACGGATGTACCAGCCGTACAGAAGCACCACTGCAGCCACTTGGATTAACAGCAGACTCAGCACAGCGGGCTTCGACACTCTCCACCGCAGCATACTGCCTGCTTTATTCACCTGCGAGAGCAAGCACAGTCAGTTAATGCTTGGTTCATGCATGCCCTAAAGCAGGGCGGTCCAACTCAGTCCTGGAGGGCCAGAGTTTAGCTCCAACACACCTGCCGAGAAGCGTCTAGCATGCCACATAAGAGCTTGATTAGCTCTGGCCCTCCAGGAACAAGTTTGGACAGCCCTGCCCTAAAGCAGTGTTTTTCAAGCTTTAAAGGATTAGTTTTAATTAGTGCCGTCAAACGACTAATTAAACGACTAGTTGCTTGATGGCACTAATATATACATATACACACACATTAGTTGTTTGATGGCGAACACACACACACGTTGCTTGATGGCTCTAACACACACACACACACACACACACACACGTTGCTTGATGGCTCTAACACACACACACACACACAAGTTGCTTGATGGCTCTAACACACACACACACACACAAGTTGCTTGATGGCTCTAACACACACACAAGTTGCTTGATGGCTCTAACACACACACTTGATGGCTCTAACACACACACACAAGCTGCTTGATGGCTCTAATACTAATACACACACTAGTTGCTTGATGGCACTAATATATACACACACTAGTTGCTTGATGGCACTAATATACACACACACACACACACACTAGTTGCTTGATGGCACTAATATACACACACACACACATTAGTTGCTTGATGGCACTAATATACATTTATAGTAGTAGAAGCATATTTTTATTTAATGCCATGTCAGCATCTTATGCTATTTTCATGGCAAAAACAATTTAAAAAAAATTATAATATGAAAAATAAAATTAAAACCAGCAAACAAACGTGTTTGCTGGTTTTAATGTGTTATATTACACATTACAATAACATGAAAAAAATTCTAAGACTTTTTCTGCCAAAATTATACTAAACTCTTTATATTTAGTAATTTAGCAGATACTTTAATCAAAGCTGCTTACAAATGAGGACAACAGATGTAATCAAAATCAACAAAAGAGCAATGATACACACGTGTTAAGTCTCAGTTAGATTACGAATAGAGAGTGCTAGAGGGTCACAAAGATGCAAGAGGTGTGTTTTAGCCGATTCTTGAGGATGGGTAAGGATTCAGCTAATGGGGTTTAAAGGAGTGCACTTCGTAAGGGTTTTCCACATGCATTGAAAGCTGGACAGTCCAGTAAAGTATGTTTGACATGCATATAGTGGATTCACCTTTAAGCAAACATGCAACCCATGCAACATCTTGATCAAATCTAGATTCAAAGTATGTTTTTCCACATGCATTTCATGCAATGTATTATTTTGTACATGCATCACGCTCTTCTTGCCACTTATTGAATATATAACGATTAACAATAGATCTGATCTGTGAGGCAGGAATACCTGGTCAAAGTAAGAAGTGATTTAAAATAAATTAAAAACTCACCAAGAACCAAAAGGAAAGCAAAATTGCTTTGGGGAAGTTAATTAAGTTAAATTATAATAGCCAGCTTTATTCGTTTAAATAAGCTAGATGGGTAACTTGACCCTCATTAATCAAATCTAAGAGATAAAACAGCTTCTTAAAGCCAGCTCACTGGAAAGAGACTGACAAACACGTTGAGAAGCGACCAACTCTCGCCAGCAGATGGGACAGTTCCCCTCAAACTCGCATTCCAAGCCTTCCTTGAAACTTCCTTGCACGTCTAGCGGGGTCTATAATAGCGGCCCGTGCGACTACTTTCGACGTTTTCAAAGGCAACATGGCTCTGATTGAGGTAAAAAAACAAACACAAACATCGACTGAAACCGTTTTCGTTCTCATCTGTCATATATAACATTTGGGTTAAAAAATGTATATTTATAAAAAACGTCAAAATATTGCACGAGGCAAAAGTATTTAGCTTGTTTCACTCTCTCAAATACACACACACACACACACGCGCGTTTGAAGCATCATCACGAAGGACTTGGCGATGACAGGATCTGTCGCTTTAAGAGCGCCGCACACCTGAGCGCACCCCGTGATTGACGCATTTCGTTTGTGTGCTCCTTTAAGAGGACTCACCTGGTACCCAAAACACGTTGAAAGTGACTTTAAGCTCAAAGGCTATGTACTGTGTGTGTGTGTGTGTGTGTGTGTGATCCCAGACCTAGTGAGCGGACAAAACAGACAGCATTACTAGACCCGGTGATGCCCAAAACTGCTGAACGCACCTCTTCCCCAAAACACATGAGAGCGCATTCGCTTTGAGACATTAGACCAAACAACAACTCTACCAAATGTATTCAAATACTATTCTAGCAAGGTCCAAATCGACTGAGAACACAAACGTGTCCCTGTGTTCACGGCCATCCTCTTTAGCAGGGAAAAAGTCACACTCGATCATTTTTAGGAGTCAGTATATGAACGCTATTAAAGCGCGGCTTACCTCCTGTTCAGCGACGCGCTCGCGCTCAGAGATGAAGCGCTTCTGCTGGAGACGTGGCCTTTAAGAGTGATTGACAGGCGGTGGGCGGGGCCTCCGCTTCTGTAAGAGGATCCTGGAGAACACTCATATCACATCAACTTCAAGCTTGTTTGAAACGACACGTTATCATTTTTCTTAAAACATAGATATGCACCAGTTCACTCTATGTAAGATATGTGAATTCACAGATACTCCGGCGTTATGCTTTCGAACGCAAGAATGCATGAAACAGGAAAGCATTGCATCTGTATCCTGTGCATTGTGCCAAACTTCCTGTGCTTGGTCTCATTGGTGGACGTGGAACAGCTAGCATATAAAATATTAGATACATGTATCTGTGCAGCGAACTGAGACAAGAGCCACATAAGCAAACATATGATGTGCTTTTGTTTGGTTTGAGGCAACATTGATGTGTTTTCTTTAATTTAACCACTGACAATCTTCCAGAGGGTGTTTATTACATTGTTTATTGTCAAACGGCAACATTAAATATCCAAACTCAAAGCATCATGCTAATATTAGTGACTCCCAGCACTGATTAGACATCAAGCGTAATAATGCAACTGTGTTGATGAGCATAATGCATACAAAATGTCCTTTGAAACAAACGTGGATCATCATGAGGTGTTTTAGGTCATTTAGTTTCATCACGTCATATTCATATTTCCTTTATCAATCTTTCCACACAGCACGGGATATTTTGCATATGCAGTATGCTGCAAAACTCGAAGTATTATAAAACCAGAAAAACCAGCGCATATCCTGGAGGCAATTCCTTACCCACGCACTTGAACAAAGACAACTGTGTATACAGACAAACACTAGTCCCAGACATCAAACGAAGATCCTGACTCTACAATACAACACAGACATCTCAGGAGCTGTGCTGTTTAAACGGTGCCACGGTGGTGGTTGGTAAAACCTGGTTTTGAAAGACGAATGTTTGAATGTGCTGGAAAACCCAAAGAAAGACGAGCAGCACGCTCACATACTGAATCCAGGCGAACTTGAGCGTTTCCCAGAAGCCCGGCTGATAGGTAGAGAACCCAGTCAAGGAGATTACACTGGAGCTGATCAAGCATGCACAGACGTCAGAGACTCACACAGCAATCATTTCCTGTCGTGTGTTTTCAGATGCATACTGTTGTCTTTAGACATCAGGGGTTTATTGAAGACCATATGTTTGATGTTAGTCACCAAGCATGAAATATGTGACCCCTGGAGCACGAAACCAGTCATACGTGACCAGAAATTGAGATTTATGCATCATCCGAATAAATCATATTTGCATTGATGCATGGTTTGTTATGATCGGACAACATTTGAAAGGGTGCAAAAAATCTAAATATTGAGAAAATCATCTTTAAAGTTGTTCAGATGAAGTTCTTAGCAATGTGTATTAATAATCAAAAATTAAGTTTTGATATATTTACAGTACAAAATATCTTCATGGAACATGATCTTAATATCCTAATGATTTTTGGCATGAAATAAAAATGATAATTTGACGCATATGATGTATTTTTGGCTATTGCTACAAATCTCCCCCTGCTTTTGTGCTCCAGTGTTACACATGTGCACAACATACCCCCAAATCTCTTACACAAAAGGTATCGTTGACACAAAAAATGAATTTCTGTCATAATTGAATCGCCCTCATGTTCAGATCACTTTAACAGGTGTATTTATTACCCGTGTTGGAAACATTTGAACTGTTTTTCCCGGATTCTTTGATAAATAAATGTACAAATAACAGCTTTTATTAAAAACACAAATCTTTTGGTACAATATACACCACTGTTTTTTATCTTACTTCTCGGAAAGATATTAATATGTATATTTAGCAAGGATGCGATAATATTTATATTTTGAATAAAGCTTTTATTTAACAAAGAATCATGAAAAATCACAGGCTTTAAAAATATTAATGCTGTGTCCAGCATTGATCATAAATCAGCATATTATTATGATTTCTGAAGATCACGTGACGCTGAACACTGCAGTAATGATGCTGAAAATACAGCGCTGCACCACGGTAATAAATAATACTTTAAAGTATATTAAATCAGAAATGCATTATTTTGAATTGTAATAATATGTTGCAATATTACCGTTTTATTTTCCACATTTTTGATCAAATAAATGCAGAAGAAACACACTGATCTCAAACGTTTAAACGTCTTTTGGAGCTCATTCTTCAATGAGTGTATTCGGAGGTGCATATTGAACACATATTTCTAAAGGATATGTAATAGTCTCCACGGGATAGTTGATCACGGCGCTGATCTGGAACGGAGAATTCGCCGCTCTTCCCACCGTCCACACGGGAATGACCCCCGAGAGGTGAGCGGTCACTGGCGTTAGAAACCGACAGAGATGTGACAGACAATGTTTCAGTATTCAATAACAAAGAAGCAGAAAATATGATGGACACAGAGCATGCCACGAACAAATACAGCCTATAGTGAACGCACATCAGAGAGGCTCTGACTTATTCATAACTATAATGATATCTCACAGTTTCTCTGCTGGTAGAGTCTGATGATGTTGGCCAGGTCATATGCACTCGCAAACGGACTGGATGCATCGATCGGTGACACCTACCAATGCAATTCAACATTATTATGGGATTTCATGCACATAAATCAAACTCGTTCCAAATAACTCGAGTTATTTACTGACAGCAAACCGGTTTCCAGCACCGAGTGAATCATCACATTACTCGGTGTGTAGCTCATGCTGATACTCACGTTGTACATACTATGCACACCTCGGTGGGCAAGAGGAGCTCGCTGGTTGAGCTTCAGGTCTCCGCAGACGAAGAGCTGAGATCCTGGGACAGGCGAGGAATGCTGCACAAAGGCAAGCGTCTGCATCACAAGCGTAGACATTCGCTGGACAGATAGAGAGAGATATAGACACTCAACAGCGAGGCGCTTGATTTGTGGCGTGTAGGAGTGCACTGAATACACACAAACAGCTGGTACGAGAAGGTGAGGAGGAGCTGGACGCCGAACATCTGTTCTTCTGGATGGAGGGGGATGTTGATTTGGAGCATGAGGAGGTCAGGTTTCCCATCCTGGTCTCTATCCTCCTCCTGGACCTGAAGAATGAGCGAAGCATTACTGTGCATGCGCACGTCAATATTGCATCCCTTTTCTGACGCTGAACAACAATATTTAATGCATCTGCATTAATGTAAAAGTATGTTTAGGGTTGGGGTTGGTGTAGACGTTAATAAAACACAATCTAATAGGTAGAATTTTATAGAATAGGTATAGTTTTAATGGGAGGTAGCACAAATTGACAGAACACCGGACCACAAAATGAAAAAATTATATTTGCATTGATGCATGGTTTGTTATGATCGGACAATATTTGAAAGGGTGCAAAAAAACAAAATATTGAGAAAATCATCTTTAAAGTTGTTCAAATGAAGTTTTTAGCAATGCATATTAATAATCAAAAATTACGTTTTGATATATTTACGGTACTAAATATCTTCATGGAACATGATATTAATATCCGAATGATTTTTGGTATACAATAAAAGTTATAATTTTGACCCATGCAAAGTATTGTTGGCTATTGCTACAAATATACCCCTGCTTTAGTGCTGCAGAACTTAATTTTTGATTATTAATATAATGCATTGCTAAGAAGTTAATTTGAACAACTTTAAAGATGATTTTCTCAATATTTAGATTTTTTTGCACCCTCAAATATTGTCCGATCATAACAAACCATACATCACTGATCCATAATAGACCCTTATGACTGGTGTTGTGGTCCAGGGTCACTATCACACAGATGCATGAGATAAAAGTAGATATTGCAGCAGGTTGGTTCTCACAGAGACGGATGGGATACGTAAATGATCTCCCATCAATCGGTTAAAGTTGGGAAACGTGCTCCATGCGATATAAGTTCCTGCTGTGTCTGTAGCTCCGATCACGATCATGTCGTACTGGAACTGAACGACTGCTTGCTCTTCATATGTGCTGCTCTTCAGCCAGAAGCCTGTTCATAAAGCAATCGCTTCGTGTTATCACGTGATCTGTGGAAACCACGAGCTTGGAATAAAGCGCAGCTTACCTTGACTCCTGTAAGCCACGAGAAGCGGTGAAATATACGTGAGGCACAAAACCACACAGACAAAGAGCGTAGCTCTGGTGCACACGCGTGTTCTGTGTCTTATTAACGCGGGGTGGCTGTAAACATCATAAAAAGCCATTGTTGTTAATAATATTCGTGTGAATTATTTAGCGAACGAACAACCCGCGCACTAATACTTCCGGCGTCATCTGTTCACCATAGTAACAGCGCGAGGCGAGGCCTGGTGCGAAGCACGCGCATTATTAGATATCAACTAATCAAAATTACGTCTAAAACTAAAATATTGAGTTTTAACTACTCGGTTTCTGCAATCGATTAAGCGTAGTTTACTGCAAAATATATGAATCAAACCCCGGGATCGAGCGAATGGTGCAGCCCCACCGTGACGCAAGCGCGCTCTCGCGGTGACGTCATCACGCCTCGCATCACGACGAACGTCTCGCTGCTCTCTCACATTGTTGACGTTTTTAATTTTGAGGTTTCATCGACTTCAAATCATCAGATATTGTCGTCGACGGGTCGCTCCTCGAGCAACACCTCCGCAAAAATGAAATGGATGTTTAAAGAGGACCATTCTCTGGGTAATTCGTCGAAAATGTCACGTTATTGTCGACGACGGCCCGTGAGACGCGAGTGATTATTGATCTGTTTGTCAGTCTGATGCTTTTAGCTGTTAACTCGATCTAGCTCAGCTCGCGATCTAAAGACCCGCTTTATGTATCTGCTGACGTGTGCTGCTCATAATAACGACATTAATAACGACAATACAGTCTCTGCTCCGCTGTCGCGGTTTTGCCAGCATTATATAACAGTTTTATTATTTGTCTTTCATTTTAGCATGTCATGTTTAGTATACAAATGCATTGTTTTATGTGACTTCACATGTCTACAATGTGCAGGGCTCTCAAGTTATAGCTAAAATTTGGAGTGAGATTAGGGGAGGGGTCCCACACAAAGGGGAGGGGTCACTCAAATATTTGCAGCACCCAAGTTTTTGCTAGCAGTTCAATTTGATCTATTGTTGATAATTGACTAGCACAAATAGAAATGATAGCATCGGGTAAATCTGATGAAAGACAAATTCCTTATATTAAAATATGTATTTAAAAATACAAATGTATCAAAAATACAAATAAATTTAGCCTTTGCTGTTCATTTGGCATGTCTGGGGCCAAATTTCTTTGTATTTTTGATACTTAAAAAAAAAAAATATAAACAATTTATTTTATTTGGATGAATTTGCCTGTGTTTTATCAGATTTACCAACTGTTATAACAGATCTAGTACTTTAATTTAGGAAGCTAAGCCTAAAGCTGCTGGGTGCAAAGCAGTTGGGAGGTTTTTTGTGGGTTTTTTTTTTTGACTGCATTAATAATACTTTTGCACAAATTTGGCTTTATTCCAACAGCTCTCACTATCGTTTAAGAGATTTCTTTCAGGAATCTTAAAATCGAAGTTCATCCATGTTGCGACAGAATCGCGTAATCTACCCGGAAACAACAGCATTCTAATTTCTGATTGGCTGTTAGGTGGCATTTAACTCTGTATAACTCGAGACAGCGTTGAACTCGACAGAGAACTTTCCTCTGCAATCCCTCGTCTATTAATTGTTCATATAGTTATGCCTTCTCAGCGTGAGAAACACAAAGTGTCAACTGGTTGAAATGCGTGTCTCGCGGTGAATGCGTGAGACTTGAGAGCCCTGAATGTAATAATTTGCTAATTGAGCTTTTTTTAAGGGTTAGTTAGTGTTTGGGAGTGACTAGTTACATGCAGCTAAATTACTCATGAAGACATGTGTTATTAAATTACAGTTACTTATGAAAATATTAACAAAGCGGGTTACATCTGATTTTGTTTTTTTGTGCTTCTGTCATAACTACAGGATGCAAATGATTTGATTTCATAAACAGTATCATAGCTACTAACTAAACTATGTATTGTTATGAGTTTAAAACTATATTTAACCTCAGAATTAGCTCAAAGTAAGTCTTATTTTGTAGTAGCTGTGCTTTAAAATTAAATTATGATCTTAATTCAAGTGATGAAAAATGACAATAATCAATACGGTGTGCTACTGTAAGCTTAACCCGGCCTGCTTTACATGTTTGAAGATGACTAACAGTTAAAACATTAGAAATGCAATCAGTTGCAGTACATTAATAACGTAATTGAAATAGTTACACTACTTATTATATTTTAGATGTGATCTGTAATCTATTATATTTCCAAAGCAACTGTTAGTGGTCACTGTGTGTGTGGTCTTAAATCTATATTTATTAATACAGATGAGTATGACTAATGAGAATCCATTCAGTTATGAGTATTAATGATGTGAAGAGCATTGCATGTTGACTGTCTTGTGTTTTGGCTTTCGTCATCAGAGCACAGGTGTTTGGAGTCGGCCAAGATCCGCAACAAGTACCCAGACAGAGTACCTGTGAGTATGATACGAAACATTCAACACGGGCATAGCCTTCTCCGTCTTAAACTATGGGATGACAAGTCTTCGTAACAAAGCGTGTCGCTGTGACGCACGTTTGGGGGGGATCTAAGAGCAAACCAGGAGTCGTTTTCCATCTGGAAGGATTGGGGTTATCACAATAATCACAGTAGTCCAGACCAATGCCTGTGAAATATGATGATATTCTCATACTACCAATATGCTATTGAACACATGCCAGTTATCAGATCAAATCGCAAGGTTAAACTCGATTATATCACACTACGTAGGATCCAAATTACTAGGCATCTTTATTTGTCATTGGCCCATTGCTATTTGACTGATAATAACCAACCATATCATAGACAACAGCAGACCCTTTCACCGCAAATATAAAAGTGTTTTTCTTTTTTCGATTTGATGCATTGAAAGCTATTTGCCAACCTGGAATAAACACCAAAGGATCTTGCATCAGCATTGGAGATGGATGTAAAGTGGCTTTTTCCCTTCCACACATATTGAGCACAAGCCTAAAACATCAGTGTTTGCCGTTCATGAGCCTTTGAACTATAAACATAATCTATTAGTTGTTTACATAAAATATTCTGCATCAAACATTAAGTATTTTCATTTGCGTGAGACAATACAATTTATCTGCTACCAGCCATTTTTGGTCTATTACAAATTAAATAATTACACACTATATTGACAAAAGTATTGGCACCCCTTCTATTGATAGGTTTGACAACTTTCATAATTTCCATGAGTACAGATCTTAATGTTTCAGCATATAATGATATTGTAGGGATTTGTGTGCTTCTAATGTAATAGTAACAGTTTGAACAGGACCCTTTTCTATTCTAACATGACAGTGTCTCTGTGTATAAGACAAGGATCAAAGAGAAATGATGATTCAGTCAGTGTGGAAGAACTTGACTGGTCTGCAGAAAGACAGCTGAACACCTCTGGTGTGACTTTAAATGAGCCAAAAACTCATCACCAAACACCAATGACTTGTGCATTCATTATATGGACAAAAGTACTGGCACCCCTTCTTTAGAAGAGAAAAAGGCACGTCCAAACTGTGACAACAAAGATGGAAACATAATTCATGTACTTAATATTTGTATTTCCACCTCTGTTGCAACAGTTTTGAAGTGTATGAAATGATGTACTCGTGCACAAGTCATTAGTGTTTGAAGTTCATGCAAATCCTTTTTAAGATTAGAAACAAACACGTGTAAACATTGCGTCATGAAAGACTGGACATATGTGAATTTGTGCAATGGCCCTCTTTACTCATCTTGAACATTTTTACAAAATTTATAGAAAAATTGTGAAATTTGAATGTGTTTTTAACACAGAGGCCCGGTTTCACAAACAAGGCTTAGCTTAAGCCAGGACTAGGCCTTGGTTAAATTAAGATATTTAAGCAACTTTTACAAACATGCCTTGGAAGAAAACATTAAGGTGTGCATCTTGAGACTCAACAATGACGCTGAGATATGTCAGAGCAAGATATTTTCAGTCGAGACGGCTCAAATGTGCATTTTAGTTTAAGCATTGTCTGTGAAACTGAGGGTGAATGTTTATGCTGTCAGCTGTGATTAAAGTCCACCATACAAAATACACAAATTGCTTCTCTGTGTTTCCTTTTTTATATTTATTGCTAAAATAATAGTTGAAAGTGCAGCTTGTGCTGGAGTGAATTCACTTTTGTTTCTCTCTTGGTGTGAACGCACCACTCATTGCTGATTCTCTGTGTGTGTGTGTGTGTGTGTGTGTGTGTGAGTGTGTGCGCACGTGCGTGTGAGAGTGCGTGTGTGAGAGTGTGTGTGTGTGAGAGTGAGTGTGTGTGTGTGTGTGTGTGAGAGTGTGAGTGTGTGCGTGCGTGCGTGTGTGTGTGTGTCTAACACTTACCTTCACATCATCATTTAAAATGCAGACTTTATAATCTTTGTTTGCTCTCTCTTGTGTCCATCAGGTTATTGTAGAGAAAGTATCTGGTTCACAGATTGTGGACATTGACAAGCGGAAGTATCTGGTCCCGTCTGACATTACAGTGGCCCAGTTCATGTGGATCATCAGAAAGCGGATCCAGCTGCCTTCTGAAAAAGCCATATTCCTTTTTGTCGACAAAACTGTCCCTCAGTCCAGGTAAAACCCTGCTTTGTTTATACAAAGACTCTACTAATTACAGTGCCTTTAAAACGTGTTTAACCCGCTCCGGACGTGATGTTAATATCTAGTCGGTGTCAAGGAACGTTTGAGTTTAAATCAATTAAAAGATCAGTTCACCAAAAATGAACATGAGTCCATGTTTTACTCGCCCTCAAGGCATGCTAGGTGACTTTCTTCTCTCAGACGAATCCAAGCGGAGTTATATAATAATTATCCTCGCTCATCCAAGCGTTAGAAAGGGTGTAGGTGGGTGTTTTTGTTCAACAGTAACAAGCGTCAAATATCCGCAATAAAAACATGCCTCATTTGGCTTCAGGGGGTGAATAAAAGGCCTCCTGTAGTGAATCCATCGCGTTTTTGTAAGAAAAATTTCAAGTTTTTATAAACCTCAAAGGGGGGGGGGACTTTTTGTATGCACCAATAAAAAAAAAACGACCTTTTAACTAGGGATGTGCAATTAATCGAAATTCAATTTCAGCCTCCAACGATTATGAAAACAATGTTGAAACCACTTCTTTTGTTAAATGCTGTGTTGCACCTGACTAATGACTAGTGTGTGTGTGTGTGTGTGTGTGTGTGAATGTCCACAAAACCACAAAAAAGAGTGTATATAAGTGGTAGACTAGTTATAGAGGAATTAGAGAGAATCAATAAATGATCATTTATTTCTATTGTGTGAATAATCATGTAATCCATAAAAAGCAACTGTCATCTGATTAGGCGTATATTAAAATCACATGTAATCAGTTACTACCCAGCTCTGCTCTTAACAGACCAAACTACCCACATATCTAATGGCAAGTATTCCAGTAAACGAGGAGGATAATGACTCACCGGCTACAGGAATTCAGTTTAATCTAGTATTTCCTTATACAGCAGACATGTTCACATGTAGATTTACTTGAATTGCTTCCTGAACATGCAACGGTGAAGCTGATGAAACCATATATGGATGTGATTGTGTCCAGTAACTGAAGATATGGCATCAGATTTCGTATGAAAGAAAGAAATATTTTCCCAACATACTCCTTTTACATCCATTTATAAATAATCTCTATTTACCTGCCATCTCACCCGGCGGCGTTCTTTAACTTGGGGTTGATTTTCCTGTTTCCTTGTCTGTCGCTTAATGCGGTTCAGTTAGTGTCAAAATCGTATTATTTTCTGAGTGTATTTACACTAAGTACAAATAGCCCACCTTGTTGGCAGAGGCTATTTACAAAGCTTCTCAAAGTTTACATTCAAAGGTCCAAATCTGAATTTCCATCAGTGCCAACGGTCCAGACCGGAAAAACTGGTTATTACAAACATTGGTTTTAATAAACATACATAACATGCATAACAAATCAACACTGTTTATTTATAAATAAAGTGCCGTTTGCATTCAAAATGCATTAATAACAAGTCCAAACGTGGCAATACAATTAATTTGTGTCAGCTTTAGAAGTCGACCGATGTGGGTTTTTCTAGTGAGGGATGGCCAATATATGATGCCGATATGTTTGATCTATTTATTTCCCCCCCCCCCTTCAACTCATAATAGAGTTTAAATAAATGTTTATTGCAGGGCACAAGATGGTAATTGTAGTAGTAGCCTAATTCATAGTAATGAAAACTTAAGCGCCTTCTCAACACAATTCTGAAGGTTTGTGTTTGTTTGGCAAATATGCATTCATATAAAAACACGCACTTTGATTTTGAAACGTGCAATGTTCATGTTTCAACGATGTATAAGCCTTTTGGAAAATCTAGCTATTTGTGCCTATCAGCTTTGATATTGTGACGAGCCGCCACAAATAAATCGATTAATGGGAAACACTCGGACACGGCTAGAAGTCAAATGGCCATATAAGTGATGACAAAAACAATACATTAGCGGGGAATGTCTCCCGGTTACGTCATATGCTTCATGAAGTTTGAATATCTCGGCTTCGCTTTCGTTTCGGACCGTCTCCAAAAAGACATTAAAACGTTTATGCAAATGATTTACAAGTTTAACATGCGTTTATCAAAGTATAATAGTATAAAATATAATTAGTGAGGACTTTGAGAAGCACTAGTGTAGGGTGTTGGGAGGGCTTTGTCCCAATAAGGTGGCATAGATTTAATAATTTGAATTAAAACTATAATTTACACTCTGTTATTATTGCGTACTGTTTTATAATGTACTGAGGCGCAGATAATTGCCACTATTTGCAACAAGTACTATAAATAGCAGAAAAACCCTGCTATTTTAACAGTGTAAGTGGAGTCCATAGTTATTTGGTGTTTTTAATTTACTTTTCTTTATAATATTCAAAGTAGTTTTCCACAAAATACCCATGCATTCATTCATCTCTTTAATCGAATACAGTAATCTATATGGTTTGTAAAAGTGCAAATCTGCATCTATTTCTATGAAACACTTATGATCCCCGTTGCCGTTTCAGTCTGACTATGGGACAGCTCTACGAAAAAGAAAAGACGAGGACGGCTTTTGTACGTGGCCTACAGTGGAGAAAACACGTTTGGATATTAGGGACCCCTGCATCATCCCACGCCGTGCAACACATCGCTCCCGTTTCTCTCTTGGACTGCGCGATTGGGAACAGCATCGACTGTAGCCTGTCAATTAACCACATAGCAGATGTGTTTGCACCCGTCACATTTTGGCTCTGAAACATTAGTGATTTTTCTTCTGTGGTGAATTACAGACGCGTAATAATGTAACCTTTAATGTTTTAATTTATCTGTATTTTTCCCCTGTAAATTATATATTTAAGATACTTGAAAGGTAAGGTAGCTGGATGACCTAACCAATAAAAACCAACACCAAAAAACAAACCGATTGTCGATATGATTTATTGAGACCCACTCTTTCGAGAATTTCAGCAAATATAAAGAAATTAGGTGATGAGAATTTATTCAACTATCCTTTAATTGTCCTCTGCATGGACAAAAATTAAAATATATTAATTACTAAACCATATTGTTGATGAAAAATAATAAGAAAATAAAAGTGGTGGTTATTATTAATAATGTTTCAGTGATTTTGAAAAAGTAACAAATGAATAGGCTACCACTGTTTATAGCAGCTATTTGAGCTGCGTGCTGGCATGAACACCGGTAAAACTGAAGCGCTTGTTATAACGGGTTAATTAGGCTACATGAGAATCAGATATTTATAGAATATTACATAATATTACAACTTATATATGCACCAAAAAATCACAAGTTGTTTTGAACTAAGTTATGCACATGTCAGGTGTGTAACTCGTGGACGCGCACTTGGCTTCCCGTAACAACGCGCTGAAAACACGGCAACTAACCCAAAGTATTCACAATGTTTTATTATAATAATGTTCTCATTAGAATGTTATACACACGACCGTCCCAATCATAGTTATTAGTTGTGCGCTGCTGTTTGAGCTGCGTGCGCTGAGCTAAAGATGATCACCGGCAAACTGAAGCGCTCTATTAACTTAACCAAACGCATTCATATGAGATAAAGCAGATATACATCAAATAAACAATATCACTACGTACAATTGGACAAAAGGCTGCAAATGCACAAGCGAACTTATCTATCATGGAGGTGTAGCTCCGTTGTGGACGCGCTCAACGCACGCACAAAACACAGCGCACAAAGATTACACGTCATTTACAGTAATGTTATTATTATAATTTTATGTAGCCTTTATGACAGACTTGCTCTGCACATGTTTCACATAAGTGTATTGTCCCTTTCAAAGATATTCCAATCATATTTCAAGCATTTCAAAGGCATCATGGAGAACAGCGCACATCTGAAGTGTCTGAATGAAATAATGCATTATTTATCGGCTTAAAGATATCGCGCAAATTTTCCGATAACCGATAACAGAAAAATGGGCATTTATCGGCCGATACCGATATGGTGGCCTATATCGTGCATCCCTACCAAATACACACCTCATGGACCCTCATAAACACCTCATAAATACACATCTCACACCTCATTGACCAAAGTTGGTCCAAATACACACCTCATGGACCCTCATATACACCTCAATACACACCTCATAAATACACCTCATAATACACTCTCACACCTCATTGACCCAAAATGGTCCAATACACACCTCTGGACCTCATAAATACACTCATAAATACAACTCATGGACCCAAAAGTTGGTCCAAATACACACCTCATGGACCTCATAAATACACCTCATAAATACACACCTCATAAATACACACCTCATATATACACATCTCACACCTCATTGACCAAAAGTTGGTCCAAATACACACCTCATGGACCGTCATAAATACACCTCATAAATACACACCTCATAAATACACATCTCACACCTCATTGACCAAAAGTTGGTCCAAATACACACCTCATGGACCCTCATAAATACACACCTCATGGGCCCAAAGTTGGTTCAAATACACACCTCATGGACCCTCATAAATACACACCTCATGGACCCAAAGTTCACCCGATACCGAACACCTCTTGATAACTCATCTGATACTCTTTCTCATACCACAAATGCAAATACTGACCCAGGGGCTTTCAGTAACATACTATGAAAGTGTTGCGCAATAGCGTTTCACCGAAAACCTTCCCCTCATTCAAACTCGGTTGCTCA